>JAJIBD010007563.1:0-106328 GCA_021461705.1 Cryptotis parvus | reverse complement strand
ACATGTATAGTGCACATGTGTTGTGTGTATAGCATACATGTGTGCACACATGTGTGCTGTGTGCATATGTATTATATACATGTATGTATGGTTGTGTATATAAGTATACAGTGTGCACAGCCATGCATGTGTTATGTGTAAACTACATTGCATGTATGCATGTGTATAGTACATGTGTGTGCATGTGTGGTACTTCACTGTCAAAACTCTGATTACAGGATCTATGATGGTGGCCACAAAGGCTGCTCTTGTCTGAGCAATCTTTCAAGCTCCCCTGTGGGCACCTGAGGATTTTCCATCATGGGCACACTTTTGGGGGCCTGCCTTCATCCAGGGAATACCCACAGAGCCACACAGCTGGCCATGGTCCAGGCCTCTCTCAGACTCCAGCTTTCTGTTTGTTTTTTGGGTCCTCAGGGCTCACAGCTGGTAGTGTTCGGGGCTTACTCCTGACTCTGCTCAGGGATCCCTCTGGGCTAGGGGCACCATACGGGATGGCAGTTGCCCTGCCCGCTGTGCTATCGTGTCGCTGGCCCCACAGCCTCCCCGCATTTCCTGGCCCTGCAGAGGACTCTGAGTTCATTTCCCTTCTCTCTTCCTGGGTATCAAGGATTCCTGTTAGTGTACATGCATGCATGTATGTAGGACATATGTAAACTGTGCAGTGTCTACCGAGGATGTGCCTCTCCTGGTCTCTGTGGGGTCCTGGCCTCCCCCAGCTGCCCAAGTGGGCCTCCCAGAGTCCCTCTGAGCCGTGGCTCTCTGGAGCAGCAGGCAGCCATGTGGACAAAGAAAGTTACCCCTGTCAGGAATTCCGCAGGGGCCTTCAGCCCATCATCCCTGCCCCTGTTCCCTTACTTCACGGCGCCAGGACTGGGGGCATAGTTGAGGAAAGGCCCCTTCCCTTTCCCGCCTCCTCTGCAGCGTGGCTGGTTGAACTGTGGGAAGTCCCAGAGGGAATGCATGTCCAGATGGGTCCAATCAGGTCGGTCCCAGCCCCGGACAGTGTCAAGGTCAGGGTCAGGCTATTGCAGGCTGAGTTTTTAAAGGAAACAGACTAGCCTCAGGGATCACCCTGAGACAAGGCAGAGCCCGGCACCCAAGAGAAGGGCTGGAGAGCAGCGGGGAGAAGGCTGGCTTCCGATGGTTCACTCTTCTGCAGTCCGCTGTCTGCTCGGAGGAACCCTCACCATCCTGCCCACCTGACAGATTTTTCCCATTGAGCCCAGTTACTTTCAGGGGTCCCTGCTCTGTGACACCCCCAAGTCCTGTCATCTTTTCTTCAATATAGCCAAGATGGAAGCAGTAAACCAGAGTCTGGTCTCCCCAGGGGTGCGGGGAGCGGATCTCTACGTGATCTGGGAACTGACACTCGGCCCTCTAGAATGCATAATCCACAGCGCAAACCACTCCTCTTATAGGGAGCTGTGCAGTTGTCGGCTCATTCCCGTGCTGTGAGATAACCATGATCTGATTCCAGAGTATTCTTACGACTGAACTCCAGACCCGTTAGTATTCACTTCTCATGCTTCGGTCCTCCTCTCCCACCCCTAATCTTAAACTTTTTTTTTTGGTGGGTGAGGGGTGAGGGGCACACCCAGTGAGGCTCAGAGTTTACTCCTGGCTCTGCACTGAAGAATCACTTCTGGTGGACTTGGATACCAGGGACTGAACCTGGGTCAGCCGCTTACAAGACAAATGCCTTACCCACTGTACTATTACTCAGGCATCCCCTGCCCTCCAAACTGTTTTCTCTCTCTGCATATACAGAAATGATTGATGATAGAGATAGATAGATAGATAGATAGGATGGATGGATGGATGGGGATGGATGGACGACGGATTTGGATGGATGGATGGATGGATGGATGGATGGATTGAGTGATTTCTTTAGTCCAGATACTTCAAATAAATGGAAACATAAAATAATAAATTTGGGGCACATATTTCTTTTCCTCTTAAGTTGGATGCTTTTGAGATTGTAGTGTCTAGCATGATTTTATTCCTTTCTGCAGTTCATTAATATTTACATGTTGTCTATCCATTTATTCACTGGTTGACATCTTGAACTGCTTTTACATTTTGGCTAAAGCACATACTGCAGCTAGAAGCATTTGTAGATAAGTATCTGGGTACCTGTTTTCAATTCTTTTGAGTCTACCCCTAGAAGCAGAGTTGGGTGATATGACCATCTTTCTAACCTGTTTTGTTTGAAACTATTTAAACACCATAATTTATAAACTTGTTCATTATACAGTTGTTTCAGCCACCCAATGTCCAACATTAATCCCACCACCAGTGTAACCTTCCCTCTACCATTGTCATCAGTTTACCACCCACCCCTCAAGCCTGCCACCTTAGCATGCAGTCACAAATTAATTTATTTTATGTTGCTTGCCACAAAATATATCTCACAAAGGCGTTACTAAAGTCATTGAGGATTTTCTGAGCTATTTGGTGCTAGTTGAGTTTCTGTGCTATTGTTTTTTACTCATTGAGCTTAGTGGCCTTCTATACTACTTTCCCATGTAATTTGCTGAGCTCCTACTGTCCTGTAAATTTTGGAGATGTCAAATGACTGCATATGCAGCCGTATGCTCCAGGAGCCATGGAACTGGGTTGATTCAGCAGCTTGGTGTCTCTTCAAGATTAATTATGAAGCTGTGGTCTGCGCCATTTATATGCCGGAGGATGTTGGTGTGGGTGGGGTGCTTGACTCAGTCTGCCCCGTCATGATAACGCTCCAGAGATCTCAGCCCAGGGACCAGACTTTCCTGGGACAATTCAGCAATGGCAAGAATAGTCCTGTGCTTACCTTTTGAGGAACTGCTTCAAAGGTATTTTTTAGGGGTGAAGGGGACACCTGGCGATACTCAGGAATTAGTCCTGGGTCAGGAATTATTCCTGTCAGGGCTTGGGGGACCATATGGGATGCTGGGGATGGAACCTAGGTCAGCCTACCTGCTATACTATTGCTCCAGCCCTCAACAAGTTCCTAGAGCAGACATACCTTGTAAATTACTACCAGAGATATTCAGAAGTTCCACTTTCTCCTCTCAGATGCTTTTTTATCCAATCCCTATGCACTGTATCTAAGAGCCATCCAGCCTGTGGGAAGTGGGGTTGTGTGACTTTGATTTGCATCTCCCTAAAGGCTAGTGGTGGTTGAGCATCTTCCCCCATGTTGAGTCACGTGTAGATCTTCTTTGGAGAAATATCCATTCAGATCCTTTAGATATCTAAAAAGTGGATCTTTCATCTTTCATTGTAATAGTTCTGTCCATGTACTGATGACAAATTCCTTATTAGATACATCATTTGCAAATATTTTCTCCCCTTCCACCAGCTGCTCTTCTCTTTAAAGCAGAAAATCTTGCATTTGGAAGATCTTCAATGCAAGCATTTCCCCTTTTGTTGCTAGTGCCTTGATCTTGTATCTAAGATGTGCGTGTTTGCATTAAATTCAAATTCCTTTCATCTGTGAAGTTTGGAATTCTGTCTGATGTTGGCAACTGTCGTTTCTATTACTCACCTCTTAAACAAGTTTCTCTGCCTTACGTTACAAATTCCCAGAGGCTGTGACCAGGTCTGGAAGAGAAGTCCATACTGTGCAATTAATTCATGCTCTAATGATGATCGTGATGACCTGGGGCTTCAGGGGGTCTAATCTGTGCAGAACAAACTATCTCCCCTTCACGGGCTCTGGAGAAGATGTTGATGTGAAGGCACTGAGGCCCTCATGCTTGAGGGAGAAGTCAGGAGCAGCTTCCCGTGGGGCATTCCCACAAACTTGACATTCCTCAAGTCTTGGGCCATGGATTGTCCAGGACTAGTGTGAGGTAGCATCTCCTGTCCAGGAGAGGAGGCTGCAGTGCCAACAAATGTGCAGCTGTAAGTCACGACCACCATCAGCTCTGGGATGGGCAGTGCTAAGGCACTGAGGACCCAGGAACCTAGGAAGGCAGCTTGGCTCCTGGTCTTCACACTCTGTGCCCTGATACAATTTTTGGTTGTCCAACTTGGAGCTGACCCCTCTGGGATCTTCCTAGGTCATGCCAGAGCAAGCTGGGCGTATCTTCAAATAATAAAGGAACCGCAGGGGGCCAGAGTGATAGCACAGCGGGTAGGGCGTTTGCCTTGCATGTGGCTGACCCAGGTTCCATCCCCGGCATTCCATATGGTCCCCCAAGCACTGCCAGGAGTAATTCCTGAGTGCAGACCCAGGAGTAAATGCCCAGCATGGCCAGATGTGACCCAAAAAGGCCAAAAAAAAGGGGGGACCATAGCTGGAAACCTCAGATTCAGGCTAAACAATCATGGGCTTTGGCGGAAACTTCCAGGATCTTCCCATTGGGTTGTATTTAAGGTCTAGTGTGTGCCTGAATCAGACTCTCTGTCCTGGACATCAGTATTGAGTTGACACACTGGAGATTTGGGTGATAGAGTCGAATGTCCCACTGAAGTCAGAGGTATGTGGGGACAGGATAGTTTGGATGTTAGGTTGCTGGCTAACCTGGTGTTACTTAGGATATGCTGCATATCACTTCCAAATATCCTTCCCACCTCTGGGAAAAGGACACTCCTGATATCCCAGGGAGCCTGGAAGTGCACAAAGGCAAGATGCAATAGTGTGTGACAGTCACATGACAACCCTTTAATGTATGTTCTGTAGTCCATAGTCTGGAGGGAAGGAAGGGAGAGAGAGAGAGAAAGGGAAAGAAATGGGGAACCTGCCATGGAGGCGGGCTGGGGAGGGGAGGGAACCGGGTAGTTGGTGGTGGGAGATGGGCGCTGGTGGAGGGATGGGTGCTGGAACACTGTATGACCAAAACCCAGGTATGAACTTTTTTAATTGTGTATCTTTGTGATTGTGTACCTCACAGTGGTATAATCAAGTACTTTAAAAAAATAGTGTGTGGCAGTGCTGAGTGGACACCCGGGATAGTGCAGGCATTTACTACAGTCAGTGCCACTTCCCCATCTTGTTATTTGGTTTGGTTTGGTTTGGGAGCCACACCTGGCAGTGTTCAGGGCTTCCTTTTGGCTCTGTGCCCCAGAATCATTTCTGGTGAGCTCAGGAACCCTATGTGGTGCTGAGGATTGAACCCAGGTCAGCTATGTGCAAGCCGAGTGCCCTCCCCGTTGTCCTGTCCCTCTGGTCCCCACCTCATCTTGTTTTCATATCTTTTTTTCATTGCCTGCATTGGCTTCTCATCCCAGACTTCTCCCCTGAAGACTTGACTATCTCATCACTCTCAGACCCTTCGACCTCACTGTACCCAGGTGGAATTCTTGGTCTCCCCCCAAATCATTTCTCTTCTCGTGGTCATAGCTTCAAAAAGATCCAACTATCCACCTCAACTTATTTTTGTTGTTGTTGTTTTGGGGCCATACCGAGAGATGCCCAGGGATTCTCCAGTTCTCCTGGCTTCGCACTTAGGAACCACTCCTTGTAGTACTTGGGGACCATATGGGAGGCCGGGAATCAAACCTAATCAAACCTGGGTGAACCAAGTGCAGACAGGCTCCTTCCCTGCGCTGTTGCTCCAGCCCCCAGACCTGTTTTTTTTTTTTTTTTTTTTTGCTGTCTCCTGGTCACCCTTCCTTCTCTAAGCGACAAACATCCACCCTCACCATGCACAGTGCACCAAGCACCCTCTTGGGTCTGGATTTGGTGGTGATTGAACCAATGCAAATGGAGGAAATATCCGCAGTAGGGTTGCCAGGTAAGAGCAGGAGATCTAGTTAAAATTGAATTTGGGGTTTCAGAAAACTATAGTTCATTTTAAAAAATTGTTTTGTTGTGGTTTCTTTTTAGACATAGTGATGTCCACAATATTGCATCACACTCAAAAGTATTGTTTATCTGAAATTCAGATTGATGTAGTGATTCTTGCTCTAGCCTGGGGTTTGGTTTCTGTTTTGGTTTGCTGAATCTAGAAGGAAGGGGTGTGGTCAGAGGCCTGTGTGGCTCAGAGAGCAGGGCAGGCTGGGGACTCACACCAGGGAGAATGGGCAGAGAGAGGAGGAGGGAGTGTGGGAAAGGATTTGAATTGTCCATGGAGGAAAGCTTGAAGCTGGCAATCGCTCAGGGCCAGTTGCGGCCAGCGAGGGAAGTCAGACTGCCCTCTGCTTTTGAGGACATTCACACAAACAGAGCCTGGACGGCCAACGGAGCACTCTTGTCTGCTGTATTTGCTATCTTGGGGCCCTGGGAAGACTCGGCACAGCACAGAGCCCAGGGCCAAGGCTGAGGGAACTGAGGAAGCATAACAGGAAGCTCAGGCTCAGAGAGATTTTGTGAGTGAGGAGGTTTTGCAGAGTAAGGGGGGTGGGGTGGTGCTGTAGCCCCAGCCCTGGGGATCCTGGTGTGCCTTGATGGACTCTCCAGAACCCAAGAGAGAGAGAGAGAGAGAGAGAGAGAGAGAGAGAGAGAGAGAGAGAGAGAGAGAGAGAGAGAGAGAGAGAGAGAGAGAGAGAGAGAGAGAGAGAGAGAGAGAGAGAGAGAGAGAGAGAGAGAGAGAGAGAGAGAGAGAGAGAGAGAGAGAAAGGAGAGGAAAGAGTCTGAGGGAGCCAGCCAACCCCTGGGAGGCAGAGAGGGAGAAGGCAATGGCCAAAGCTCAGATTCAGTTTGTAAATCATTAGCCTTCACCAGGACATAGAACCTGTCAATTGTGATGATAAAATGGTGAAATGAAAAACAACAAAAGGGTCAAAAGCAATGAAGCAAAAAGAAGGAACGGATCAAATAGGAGCAAGCTGCCAAACTCCGGTAGAAGTTCAGGAGCTCCAGGAGTACCCAGTGGGCCTAGGCCTGAGATAGCTCAAGGACAACCTTTGACTGCAGACTGGACACCTGTTGGGGGAGTGGGAGGGAAGGACAGCGGCCCTGGGTCACCAGGCTGCACCCTCGCCCAGTGTCCTGATGGATTTTTTTTTTTGCCCCTTGTCATGCTTGCCTTAGGAATCCAGAATGAGCTAAAAAGGGGTCCCCTGGCTGGGCTCTGCAGATTGGCTCAGACTGGCCTTTGAGTAGATTCTGATTGCTAGGAGATGTCGAGCACTGTCCCCTGAGTGCTGGGCTCCCCAATACATGGTTCCCCAACATATATGCCCTAGCATCCTGGGAAAGATAGATCAGGCCCCTGACTTCTTCATGAGGTTTCTCCTGGTGTGTGCACGGTGGGGAGGCTGGGTGAGGGGTCAGACGGTGAATAAGGAACCAATGAATGAAGGGGGAAGGAGTGAAGGCTCCGTGTGGAGTGGGACTTGTGTGGCGGTAAGCAGGCACAGTACACAGACCCTAAGGGTGGGCAAGCAGAGAGACTTCCAAGAACAAAAAGGTCAGTACCTACATAAGAGTGAGCTCAAGGAACCCCCAGTGAGAGCGGGGCTCTGCAGAGCCTGTGGACTTTTGCAAGGTGGTGGAAGCCACTGGAAGATTTGCATAGTGTCAACACATCTGACAGGCGCTTGCAAACAGGGGCTCAGAACAGGCTAGCATGGACAGAGAGGGTTTCTTTCTTTTTCTTTTTTTTTCTCTTTTGGGTCACACCTGGCAATGCTCAGGGGTTACTCCTGGCTCTGCACTCAGGAATTACTCCTGGCAGTGTTCAGGGGACCATATGGGTGGCCGGGCATTGAACACAGATCGGCCACATGCAAGGCAAACGTCCTACCCGCTGGACTACCGCCCCCAGAGAGGGTTTCAAGGTGCCCTTGAATGGTGGTACAGGGATGTTGGCATTTTGGCAGTAGGAATGGCATGGTAACATTGTGTCTCTAAAACACTATAAATGTTTATACTCTTGCAAACCAACTCTGTATCAATTCAAAAAACAAAACAAAAGGATAAAAGGGTGACTTCAAAATACATGTTGAAAACATTATACTTAGTGAAACAAGCCAGGTTCAGAGAGATGGATAAATACCATGTTCCCCCTTACATATGGGTCTAATCGTCAACTGGAGCATAGGAGCTTGGAAAGTTGATCGCCAGTGGGTAGAGAAAGGAGGAAAGGAGAACTATTAGTAACAAGGTACAAAGGTTCAGCTATATAAATTGACACCTATAGGTCAGAGGCATACCTATAGTTAATAACACCATGTTCTATACTGAAAGTTTTTGTCCACACCTGCTGTGCTCAGGGATCACTCCTGGTGGGGCTCAGGGGGGAACATCTCTGTGCCAGGGACCAGACTGATGTACTATCATCTCTCTGGCCTGTAAATCTTAATGTGAAATATCCTTTCATCCTACACACACATGCACACACACAAGAATTATTTCTTGTATATCAAGACCAAGTACAGGAATCATATCTATATCTATCTATATGAATGTGGTTTTTGCTTTTGTTTTTGGTCACATCCAGAAATACCCAGAGGTTACTCCTGACTCTGCACTCAGGGATTACTCCTGGCAGGTCAGGATAGGATGCCAGGAATTGAGCCCAGGTCAGCCATGTACAAGGCAAGTGTCCTACCTCTCTCCAGCCCCAGATATATCTTTTTAATGAAGCAAAAGTATCACACAATAGATATCCTGTCATATATCCTGATAGTATCAATTCTTCTAGTTCATTCAAATAAAAACTCCAAGCTATGACTCATTGGTCTCACAGTTCCTGCTCTAGATACACAATAAGGGGTCAGAGTGATAGTACAGCGGGTAGGATGTTTGTCTTGCACAGTACTGACTCTGGTTCCAATCCCAGCATCCCATTTGGTTCCCGAGCACCACTAGGAGTAATTCTGGAGTGCAGAGCCAGGAGTAAACCATGAGCATCACTGGGTGTGGCCCCAAAATAAAACAAAACAAACACAAAAGAGGACTGTGGGTGGTGGTGCTGAGAGAAACCTGGACTCTTCTAGCTGCTTCCTTGTGGTCCGCTGAGGAGGAGCTGAGGGAAAGGGACCAAGGCCATGATGTCCTGGCCAACACTAAGCAATAATTTTTCCAAAGTACACACGGATTTCCAGGGTTTCACTTACGTGACAACTACAAATTGGGAAAAGAGATCCAGTCACAGATGGCCACGGAGCTTACTTGCTTCTTGACCCCACTGGGCCACAATCCTCAGAAGGAGCAGAGGAGCAAAGGGCCCCCTCTAGGGCCGGTGCCACCAGTGCTTTCATCATGGAAGCTGCTTTTCTCTGTCTTATCAATGCACAGACCAGGAGCTGCAGGGCCTCTGACCGACTGTGACGTAAGAGCAATCAGGGAAGTCCCACGAACATGGTCTAGAGTGGACCAGACTGGGCTGACCTGACACTTGCCCGGGTTGACACTTGACGCCTGATCCAAAGCTCAGTTTCTACTCGGAAGTGGTCCAGCTTGGCAACTTCAGAGAGACAGATTTCCATTTCTCAGGGAAGACCCAGGCAGAAGTAAGGTTCTGTACCCTAGTGTTCCAGGCCCTGCGCAAACATAGCTGCCCTTCTTGTCATCTCACTTCAGGAGCCAGGAAGGACTGAGAGCATCACTTCCTCCAGCAGGTGTGGAAACTGAGGTCTCCAGGTGGACGAAGGCAGCTGCTGAACTGACTGCACACACATTTATTTATGTATGTGGGAGCTTTGGGCCACACTTGGCAGTGCTCAGAGGTTACTCCTGCTCTGTGCTTAGGAATCACTCCTGGTGGAGATCCAACTTAGGTTGGCCACATACAAGGCAAGTGACCTACCTGCTGGTCTCCTGTCCTCCACATACGCATTTAAGCAAAATGAAAGCATTTGGAAGTGGGGTTGGAGAGGGGGCCTATCCATACGATCTCTCTCTCTCTCTCTCTCTCTCTCTCTCTCTCTCTCTTCTCTGGTTTTGGACCATACGTGGCTATGCTCAGGGCTTACTTGAGCCTCTGTGGCTCTGTGGCTCTGTGGCTCTGCGCTCAGAGGAAAAGAGCGTGCTGGGGATTGAACCCAGCTAATCCACATGTAAGGCAAAAATGTCCTTTCTGTTCTTTCTGTTGAACTGTTTCTCTGGCCCCACATGATCTCCTCTCTTTGGAAAACATTTCTTTTAAAGGAGAACGTTTAGGTGTCAGAGACTCGCAGACATGGGGCAGAGCTGCTACTGGCTCTCCCTGTGACCAGCTGCTCACGAGGCACCCGGGAGAGATGGTGGGTTCTAGCCCTGGCCCACCACCCCAGCAGAGCCTCGCAACGAGCCAGACGACCCCCCACTCCATGAGGGCCTCCATTTTCCACATCTGGACTCTCTCTCGTCAGACCTCCACCCAGCAGACCAGCCTATCAGCGCCCGGCTCATCGAGTTCCACCCTGCAGCAGTCTTTCTTAAATCTGGCTCAGGCATGCCGGTCCAGAGACTCGCAGACATGGGGCAGAGCTGCTACTGGCTCTCCCTGTGACCAGCCGCTCACGAGGCGCCCGGGAGGGATGGTGGGTTCTAGCCCTGGCCCACCACCCCAGCAGAGCCTTGCAACGAGCCAGACGACCCCCACTCCATGAGGGCCTCCATTTTCCACATCCGGACTTCTCTCTTGTCAGACCTCCACCCAGCAGACCAGCCTATCAGCGCCGCGCGGTTCATCAATAAATGCTGGACTTCGAGATGCCTACAAGAGTATGCTACCTGCACGGCAGAGCCTGGCAAGCTACCCGTGTTGTATTTGATATATATGCCAAATACCAGTAACAATTATAGGCCTCATTCCCGAATGGATTGAGGCTCTTTATGTTCCTGGAGCAAGCAGATGCCTTGGGCTCTACTAGCATGAGACAGGACATATGGAGATGTTACTGGGGCCCGCTTGAGCAAATCGATGATGAACGGGAAGACAGTTTAGGTGTCCTACAGTGCAGCAAATACAAGTGTGCCAGAGACCCTTGGGCTGGTTTCTATCAGAGAGAGTCCTCACAGAGCTATAGAGAGTGACTGAAGAACCCACACGGTAGTTATGGCATGGGACAGAGACCACCCCTGAAAGGAGCAAATCCGTGGCTGTCTCGCTATGGTTCAAATTCAGTGGTGCTACCTTCAGGGAGAGAACACACATATTTTACATAGATGATTCTCTTACTAAAAGGTAACCAGCACGTCAAAAATGTGTGGTTTTAGAGATGGTAAGAGAGTTCAAGAGCATCTAAGCACTGAATGGCATCATGAGTGATCTCTGGCCTCTAGAACACCACTAGGCTCCTATTTTTAAAAGACTTATTTTCAGATATCATGTCTCATATACATATATATGCCATATGTATATATACATATGTATATATCATATGTATATTCATATATCACATGTGTATATGTATATGTGTATATCACATGTATATGATACACATATATACAGTACATATCATGTGGACCCTGGCCACATGATTTTGAATTGGCAACAGCACCCAGCCTTCTGCTCTCCAAACCCAATCTCCTCTTTTCTCTTCACTCAGAAGCACCGAAACAATCCTCACTTTATGACTTCTTTTATTTTATTTACTAGTTTAGTCTCGCAGAGACTAGTTTAGAGACTCGCAGACATGGGGCAGAGCTGCTACTGGCTCTCCCCTGTGACCAGCTGCTCACGAGGCGCCCGAGGGATGGTGGGTTCTAGCCCTGGCCCACCACCCCAGCAGAGCCTCGCAACAAGCCAGACGACCCCCCACTCCATGAGGGCCTCCATTTTCCACATGCGAACTTCTCTCTCATCAGACCTCCACCCAGCAGACCAGCCTATCAGCGCCCGGCTCGCACGGCCGCTGCGGTTCATCAATAAATGCTGGACTTAGAGATGCCTACAAGAGTATGCTACCTGCACGGCAGAGCCTGGCAAGCTACCCGTGTTGTATTTAATATATATGCCAAATGCCAGTAATAATTATAGACCTCATTCCCGAATGGATTGAGGCTCTTTATGTTCCTGGAGCAAGCAGATGCCCTTGGGCTCTACTAGCATGAGACAGGACATATGGAGATGTTACTGGGGCCCGCTCGAGCAAATCGATGATGAACGGGAAGACAGTGATACAGTGATACTAGTTTAGTAATTCATATAGTTACTATATATGTCACATATATATTATAATTCTATGAATAAGAAAGGAAGGGAATGGTTGTAGGTGGTGATTAATCTCAGGTTGAGGAAGTCTGTAGGATTGAGTAAATGTTTTTGTTTAATTAAATTTTTGGTTGGTTGTTGGTTAGTTGGCTTTTGGGTCACACCTGGATTGTGCTCAGGGGCGAACTCCTAGCTCAGGGATCCCTCCTGGTGGGAGCTCAAGGCTAACTCCTGTGGGATCCCTCCTGGTGGGGCTCAGGGGACCATATGCAGGGTAGGGAATTCAACATGAGTCGACCATGGGCAAGGCAAGTGCCTTAACCCCTGTACTCTGGGCTTTACTGAATCTCTGACTCCAGGACTGAGTAAAGAGACCTCATGGGTAAGTTGGTATCAAGTTCCAGTGTTTATGCCGACTGTTTTGCTCTTGGGAACTTATTATGTTAATAAAAATGATCAAATAAGAATGCCATGAAATAAGGATTATGTTTCTGTGCTTCTGACCGACAGGGGAAAAAGAGGTTGGCTCTGGAAAGCAGAAGGTTGGATGCTCTAGCCTGCTCCAAGATCATGGAACCAGGGTCTGTGTAATTTTCCTCTACTAGGGCTCCATGTTCATGTATGTTGATGTCACTGGTGAGGTCAGATCCTGAGCGAGCAGAACACCCACAAAGAAGGTCATGTAGATCACCCACAAAGGAGGTTGAGTAGAGCACCCATAAAGGAGTCTCCATCAACGACTTCGGGATAGTGGCTCTGCTTTATTAGGTGGAACAGAGATATTTAAACTGGGGGAAAGCAGGGTGTGAACTCTGTGCCTGCTAATCACATAGAGGGATTAAAACAGCGCGCACTCAATCCTAATCAGGTAGAGTGTGAAAGGGATTAAACCAGGGTTTATGCTTCTGTACAGGCTGTGGTTAGTTACAATGTAGGTAAAGCGAGGCTGTGAGCTCTAGTCATCTTGAACTCCCCCTTTAGTTGATCTAGAGCGGGTTCTGCTGCTGTAACAGAGAAGCCTACACAGTGAGCCCCAGAGAGCTTCCTCCTAGCTCACTTGGCAGCCTGGGAAAGCAGCCGCCACAGTGTTCTAGGGAGCTGATCTCTTGGATCTTGGAGTTTCGCCCCCGTCTCAAGAACAGGCAGGGAAAAGTGCAGAGAACACACGAGATACGAGCTGCCTCTCCCCGCCTTGCACTCACCGAGACGTTTCAGGGCTGAGCTTGGCTGCAAGGGAGGCTGGGAAGTGGAGGGCGGCCCTAGATACCCTGTGGATTGGGACTCTCCCTGGCAGAGCCCCTGCCTTTTTGTAATCCTCGGAGTCTCTGAGTTGTTCCAGACCCAATTTGACAGCCTCCTGTCTCTAGTCTTAAACCACAAAGGCATTCTGAGTTTATGCCTTCATTGCTTAAGTAAACAGAGCGCCTGCCTGACTTAGCCCTGGGTCAGACAAAGGCCCTCCAAGCCCAGAGGTGGTGCTGGCTAGGAAGCGGTGGGGAAGGAAGAGCTGACAAACCTTCTAGGACCATGCGACAGGCCCAGAGCGAAGAATAAAAGAGAATGTCTAATGGGTGTGTGAGGGTGGGAGTTGGGTTGTGATTACAAAAGATGTCTTTGAAAAAAGTCATTTTTTTTTCCAGCTGGGTCTTAGAGAGGGGAGGAGACTGCCAGGAAGGCTGAAAGAGGCTCTTCCTGGCAGAAGAACAAGTGCAAAGCACAGGGCAAGGGCGACTAGTCTGAGTGGGAAGGCCGTGCTCCATTTGCTAGAGAAGAGGGGACCGTCCTCCCCACACACACACACACCCAGCTTAGCATTAGTGTTAAAGTTGGAGGGTGGGTTGTACCTGCCCATAGGGTCAATGGTGGTCAGGAAGCAGAGGAAACAAAGGTGATGCCTTTCAACCAGGGGGTGTTTGGTGTTTGGAATCAGTGGACAGCCAAGGACAAATGCTAAAATGATTGGGGTTGGGGAGGGGTGGCAGAGGCGATTTCAGAGGCGGCTTCAGCCCCTCCGAAAGACTCCGTTGTCAACTTTCCTTCTGTTCTTTAAAAGGAGACAAAGCTGGACCTGGAGAGAGATTACAGTGCATAAGGCGCTTGCTTTGCGCATGGCCAGCTCAGGTTTGAGTGCTGGGACCTCATACATTCGCTGAGCCCAGCCAGGAGTTGATCCCTGAGCACAGAGCCAGGGGGTGAGCCCTGAGCACCAAGCTAGGAGTGAGCCCTGAGTACAGAGCCAGGAGTGAGCCCTGAGTACAGAGCCAGGAGTGAGCCCTGAGTACAGAGCCAGGAGTGAGCCCTGAGTACAGAGCCAGGAGTGAGCCCTGAGTACAGAGCCAGGAGTGAGCCCTGAACACAGAGCCAGGAGTGAGCCCTGAGCACAGAGCCAGGAGTGAGCTTAGCCTTCAGGAAAGCTGTATCTAACCCCCAGCTTCATGTGATTCCTAGGACATTGTTAAGAGCAAGCCCCAGTACTGAGCCGGAAGAGCACCTGAACGTGCCCAGGTGTGGCTTCCCCCCATATCCCAAGAAAACTGGGTGTGCAGCTTCATGCAGACATTGAGTCATGAAAAGTGCCTGGGCCTTTAGAGATTGCTCCCTCCCAGTTATGTGACCTATAAGTGGGGTCTCTCCCCATCCTCCCTAGGTACTTGATGCCAGAGTGGAGAAAGGCATCTATCCTCTTTGGGTTTGGCCTCTGGAAACCTTCTGGGTGCATGCTTAGTTTCCAGGCTGGCCACTGCCAGGTGGGCCTGGGGTGGGCAAGCGGGTGGATGTGGGGCCTGTGGAGCCTGTGAGTGAAGACCCCTGGGGGCACCTCGACCGTAGCCAGGGCATCGGTCTGCAGCTGAGCACAAGGACACACATCTAAAGTTGCAGCTGCAAAACTTTTCTGTTGTTTTCTTTCTTTTTTTCTTATTCTTTTTATTTATTTATTTATTTATTTTTTATTTTTTCATGTTGGGTCACAAGCGATGCTCAGGGGTTACTCCTGGCTCTGCACTCAGGAATTACTCCTGGCGATGCTCGGGGACCATATGGGATGCCGGGATCGAACCCAGGCGGCACAGGCCGGCCGCAGGCAAACGCCCACCGCTGGGCTATCGCTCCGCCCCCTTATTCTTTATTTTAAGGGCCCCCACCATCAGTAAGTTCAGAACATAGTCTTAGCTCTGCACTCACTCTTGGCAGGGCTTGGGGAGGGTGCTGGCATTAAAGTCAGATCTGCCGTGTGCAAGGTAAGTGCCTTACCCAGTCCTTTGTTTTTTTTATTTTGAGGGACCACACCCAGTCACCACTCACAGGCTACTCACACTTCTGACTTTTCCCCAGTGCTTGGGGGCCATTTCTGGCAGTGCTCAGGGGACCAACCATGCCAGCAGGATCAGACCCAGAACTCCTGTATACGAGGAACATGCCTCATCACTATGGTATGTTGCAATATTTTTTAATTGACCAATTGTCTCACAAATGAAATACCACAGGGATTTTTTTTTTTTTTTTGGGCCACACCTAGCAATGATCAGAGGCTACTCCTGGCTCTTTGCTCAGGAATTACTCCTGGCAGTGCTCGGGAACCATATGGGATGCCAGGGATAGAACCTGGCAAGGCAAATGCCCTACCACATTTGCCTTGCCAGGTTGGCGCAAGGCAAATGCCCTACCAGCCGTGCTATCACTCCAGCCCCACAGTTTTATAGTTTGCTTTATCCTCTCTCTCTCTCTATATATATATATATACATACATATAATATAGAGAGAGGATATATATGGAGAGAGGTAGTATCTCTCTCTATATAGGATCTATATATAGAGAGAGATGCACATATGTATAGTATATATATATATATATATATATATATATATATATATATATATATAACACTGTATCACTGTCTTCCCGTTCATCTTTGATTTGCTTGAGCAGGCACCAGTAACATCTCCATATGTCCTGTCTCATGCAAGTAGAGCCCAAAGGGCACCTGCTTGCTCCAGGAACATAAAGAGCCTCAAACCATTCCATCAGGTCATGGGAATGAGGTCTATAATTGTTATTGGTATCTGGCATATCAAATACGACATGGGTAGCTTGCCAGGCTCTGCCGTGTGGGTAGCATAAACTTGTAGTCATCTCAAAATCCAGCATTTATTGATGAACCGCGCAGCCACAAGCGGCCGCATGAGCCGGGCTGTGATAGGCTGGTCTCAAGACCACATGGGGGCTGACCCCTCCAGCAACGCCTCTGCTTGCTCTATCCACATTTCTCCTACTTGGGTTCAGATCTTGTTGTTTGAATTCCACCAAACTCTTATGAGTCCCAGTGCCAGGGGAAGACTTCTCTATCTGCCCACCCCATCACTCTTCATTCGGAAAATAGGGCTCTTCTTGATAGAAGCTTCTAGGGGGCACCAACCTGCCCAAGCTCCCTCAGCCACCGTTCCTTACTTTTTAAAAATGATTGTGGGGGTTATATACACTCAGGGATTTTGGGTGGGGACCAGGGTCACACTTGGCTGCATCCAGGGGGCACGAAGCACTGAAGATGGAAACCCCAGGAACTTGTTCCTTGCAAGACATTTGAACCGCAACACTGGCCTTTGTCAGATTTGTCTCCAAAGCTCTCTGTGGTTCTGTGGAGCCCAAAGAGCACCAGAACAGGAGGAGACAGCCCAACCCTCAGTTAGAGGTGCCCTGTTACCTGTGGTTCTGAGGGTAGGAAGGGCCAGAGCTGCCCCTCAGGTCATGGCAAACCAGCAACAGGGAAGGGAGAGTGAGGGTGTGGTAGCAGATAAAATGGGGGAGGCGTGCAGCTCCCCCATATCTTCCTGATTCACCTGTGCAGCCCAGGTGAGTCAGGAAACTTGCTGGGCTTTGGGCTTTCCCTGTACAGGGAAACTTCTGCCAGCCACGTGACATTTTCACTGATAGGCTCTTACTGCGTCTATGGCTAGGAATCAGTAAATGCTTGAGATGAGAGCCTTCTACTGAGTATACCACCTACACGGCAGAGCCTGGCAAGCTACCCGTGTTTTATTTACCAGTTATGCCTAAAACTAGTAACAATTATGGACCTCAGTCCATGACCTGAAGAATGCTTTGGGGCTCTTCCTGTCCCTGGAGCAAGCAGATGCCCTTGGGTTACACTTGCTTGTGACAGGACTTATGGAGATGTTACTAGTGCCCACTCGAGCAAATCGATGAACAATGGGAAGACAGTGATGGCTAGGAAAGGGAGGCCCAGCCCTTAGCACCTCGAAGCCAAGTCTCGGACACCCATTGCCATCCCACAGGAAGCGATATCTCGAGAGACTGGCTGATCTCAGCCTAATCCCCTGCAATGGTGGTAAGCAGCAGCCAGTTGCTCCAGCATATTGATCGCCTACTGTATACTGGGCCCTCATGCTGAGCAGGTGTGCAGTGGGTCAGGTGGGGGGTGGCGGTGGGGAGAAACTCATCAAAGAAACCATTCCGGCTTCTGAAGGGAGTATGACCCTTCAGCTGATCTCCATCCCTCAGACGCCATGAAGCTAGCAAACAGGTGGGGCTGTCTGCTGCCAAACACCATGCCCTGGGTCGGAGCACAAGGCGGCAATGACAGGGTTCCCTTACAGGAATGTCAAGCGCTCTCTCTCACACTGCACCAAAGAAAACAGAGCCGGGGTGCTGGAGTGATAGGAGAGCAGAAAGGCCATTTGCCTTGCATGAGGCTGACCAAGGTTTGATCCCTGGCATCACATGTAATCCCCTGAGCCCACCAGGAGGGATCCTTGATCCCTGAGCAAAGAGCCAGGAGTAGGTCTGGAGCACCATTGGGTATTGCCCCCAAAACAAAGAACAACAATGAAAAACAAAACAAAACAAAAATAACAGCAAACCCCGCTCAGAGCCAGGGGAAAGTTGGACAAGCCTGGTTTCTGAGCTGGGATTTGGCTCCTGGCACAGGGCTGGTCCCTCCTCGTTGCTTTCTATCTACCTGCTCTCCTAGCCTTAATAAAGCAACTTGAATTTGCAATGCAAAACTGGGGCAACTTATAACTTATAATAAGGTCTTCAACTTAAGGGCTCTCTAGCCTGCAGAGGATAGCGCGGTGCAGAGACTGAACCCTGGGAGGGATACAGGGGACATCTGTGGTAGGAAATGTGCACTGGTGGAGGAATAGGTGTTGGAACACCATGAACGGCTTTGTAACTGTGTATGTCATTGGCGATTCAATTTTTAAAAAAGTAGGTTTTATTTTATTATGCTTTTTTGGGGCCGCACCTGGCAGTGCTCAGAGGTCACTCTTGGAAGGCAGCTATAGCTAACCACTATACCACCAACACCAGAGGTCACTCTTGAGACTCGGGAACTGTATGTGGTATAGGGGATGGCATGATCGTGTGAAAGGCAAGTGCCTTACCCACTGTACTCTCTCCATGACCTCCAAACAAGGTGTACTATATTTATTTAGGTTTTGGGGCCACACCAGCAATGCTCAAGACTTACTTCTGCCTCTGTGCTCTGGGGTCACTCCTGCTGAGCTTGGGGACTGTATAGGTGTATAGGGCGCCAGGGATTGAACATGGGTTTACTACATGCAAGGCAAGCACCACACCTGCTGAACTATCACTCAGCCCCAGGTTTACTATTTTAAAAGGGTCTATGGAGAAGTGCATGAATAGAAAGATATCACTGGCATAGACACCCTTTATACTAAGATACACAGGTTGACATTTGTCAAAGACACGCCTCTGAAGC
The DNA here is from genome assembly GCA_021461705.1 of Cryptotis parvus. Taxonomy (NCBI): domain Eukaryota; kingdom Metazoa; phylum Chordata; class Mammalia; order Eulipotyphla; family Soricidae; genus Cryptotis; species Cryptotis parvus. The sequence continues at coordinate 87,571 of JAJIBD010007563.1, read as the reverse complement.
AAAACACACAGAAGGGGCTCTTGGGCACAGTCTGGGAGGAAGCAGAGCCAGGGTCACTGCTGGGTTCCTGGGGCCTCTGGGTTCTTAGATGTCTATCTGGGTGGTAATAGGAGAAGTTCTGGGGAAGGGGGCAAGGAGGTCCTGTGTTAGGGAGGAAAGAGGTCCCTGGCAGAGGTGAGGCAGCTGGAAATGGCCACATGGGCACCTGAAGGCCTGCAGAAAGACTTCACACCACATTTGAAATTGAAGGGGCTTCCTGGCCCCCTCCCAGGCCTCCTGGAGCTGGCAGCCAAGACGCAGTCAGGGAGGGAGAAAGCAGGGTGTGGAGGGGCGGGGCTCCCCCAGGCACCCTGGGAAACCTGAGTTGTCCTGGGATTGGCGGTCTTCTTCCCCTACCCCTCTAGGCCCCTTCTGGGCTCCTAGACTCCTGCCAGAGCACACAGGGTGGGCTGGGCCCAGGAGTCCTGCGGAGGAAAGGGGGAGAAGTGAGGTGCTCAGAGAGCAGAAATAGGAGAAGGGGGAAGGAGGGGACAGGAATGGGGGGGTTGGAGGAACCGCCCCAAAAGTGATTCTGCAGATGGAAGGAATTAAGTGAGGGGGGGGGAGGGAACCTACCATGATAGGGGAGGGAGAAAGGGGCGTGTGTGTGTGTGTGTGTGTGTGTGTGTGTGTAGGAGACTGAGTGTGTGAGCATGAGCATGAAAGTGTGAGGATATGCAAGAGGGTATGTGTGTGCGTCAGAGTATTGTGTATGAGAGAATGTGTGTGCATGAGTGTGAGTGTGTGAGAGTAGATGAGTGTGTCTCTGTCGTGTGAGTGTATGAATGAGAGCTTATGAGAGCAAGGACATGAGTGTGTGAGTGTGTATGAGCATTGCACAAGTGTGAGAGTGTGAGTGTATGTGTGTGTTGTGTGAAATAACATGAGTGAGTGTTAGAGAGCCAGTGTGTGAGTACATGAGTGAGAGTCTGTGTTGTGTGAGTGTAAAAAGTGCAAGTGTGTGAGTACGTGAGAGTGTGTAAGTCTATGTGTGTGTCGTGTGAGTGAATGAAAGAGAGCTTATGAGAGTGCTAGTGAGAGTACGTGTGTATGAGCTTGTGCACAAGAGCAAGAGCGTGCGTGTGTAGTGTGTGTGAAAGTGTATACGAATGTGCTCGTGTGCGTGAATGTGTGAGTGAACCTGACCTGTGTGTGAGGGTGTCTGGGCTCAAGGAAGACAGAAAGCCTTAGACAGGGCGGAAACAGTGAAGAGAAGGCGCACACAAGGTAGCCGGAGCTGGAGGCGTACGGGGAAGGAAGGACACTGGGGAAACGAGTGGAAATGAAATAATCCTGGGGGATTTTGAGTGCAAGAGAGAGAAGCAGGCAGAGTTTCTGCAGGCTGGGAAAGCAGGGCCGGTCTGCGGGGGCGGAGCGGGCTCGGGCGGGGCCAGCCGGGGCTGCTCCAAATTCCGACGAAACCCTGCTGCCCACTCGCCCCGCCCAGCGCCACGCCACAGGAGACGAGTTAGCCAATGGAGAGCGGTGACTGAGATAGGAGGCGGGGCCTGGGCGGAGTCCGCGGCTGAGCGCCCCGAGGGGTCAGCGGCGAGGCAGATAGCGGACCGTGGGGGGGCGGGGCCTAGGGCCCGCGGGGCGTGGCCTACGTAACCAGGGGCGGGGCCTAAAGTTTCCTGCCCAACTTTCGCCGGCCGCTTCCTCCGCCGCGCGCGGGGCCGCTGCAGTCCAGGGGCAGCCGCGGCGGCGGGCGGTGCGGCGCGGGCGGCGGACACTCGGCTCCGGGTCGGCAGGCGGCTGGTGGGCGCAGGCTCCCCGGTGCCCGCCCCCTCCGCTGGAGCGGGGGCACGGCCGGGCGGCCGGGGAGGGGCCGTCCCCGCCGCGACAAGATGAGCCTGCTGTCGGCCATCGACACGAGCGCCGCCTCGGTGTACCAGCCGGCCCAGCTGCTCAACTGGGTCTACCTGTCGCTGCAGGACACGCACCAGCCCAGCGCCTTCGACGCCTTTCGGCCCGACGGCGCCGCGCCCCCGGAGCTGGCCTTTGGCAAGGGCCGCCCGGAGCAGCTGGGCTCACCGCTGCATTCCAGCTATCTCAACAGCTTCTTCCAGCTGCAGCGCGGAGAGGTGGGTGCCTCGCGCCCCGCGCCCCCAGCGCCCAGAACCCCCGCGCCCCGTACCCACGCGCTCCCCGCGTCTCCGCGCCCCCGTCGCCCCAGTGCCGGGCCTTGTCCTGCGAACCCCGCGCCCCCGAATCCCTGAGACCCCCCGCGCCACCCCCACCCGCGTCCCCGCGCCGGAACGCTGGGCCTTCTCTTGCGGGCCCCGCGCTCCGGGCTGGTCCGGCCGGCTCCGTCTGGCCCGGCCCTCCTTGGCCGCGCTGCGCTCGGCGGTGCCAAACTCTCTGCCCGAAGTCCCCGGGGCGCCGGCAGCGCGTCACCCTCCACGCCGGGCCGGCCCCTCCCCAGCCCGGGACTCCGCGCCCCTCGGAGACTGGGTGGGGGCGCCGGGTGTGGAGGGGGCGCTCGGGATCGGCTCCAGAATGCGGGGGGCGCGGCCAGGGCGGGGAGCCCCTAACGAATGTCCTTCCCACGCCCAGCCCCGGCCCTTGCTGGGCCACCGCGGGTGGGGACGCGGCTGCCCCAAGCTTCTGCCGAGTGGCCTAAAAACTCTCCTCCTTCCGCCGCCTCCGAGGGGCATCCCGAGGAGCCCTGGACTCGCCCCGCGGGCTGTTCCCTCTGTCCTCACCAAGGGACCCCCCAGCTCCATCCTCCAGCTGGTGATCGTGGCCCAGCCACATAGGAAGTGGTTTTGAGGGCTTGACCCCACGGTCCGCGCTGCCCCCGCCCTTGCAGCCTGGACGGAAATGAAAGGGAAATCCTCCGAGCGCGGGGAGGGGGCCGGGGAGCTGACCGCCCCGCGCCTGCTCCGGACACCGGTGCTTCGTGCCCGGCCGCTTGCCCAGTGTGGCCGCGGCCCTGCCACGGAAGGGGCTGGCTTCCTCAGCCACCGCTAGATGCAGATTGCCGCGACCCCCCTCCCACCCACCCACCTCGGAGGGGGCCTCTCCAGAGCCTCCCTAGCTCTCCCCTTGCCGATTCCCCATGCCTTCCTGCTGCCTTCTTGGGGAGTTACAGCCCCTCTCCTGGGGCCTTTCCTGCTCTGTGCTGGCCGCCCAGGGCAGAAGCTCACAAGCTGGATTACAGGAGGGTCAGACCCTGGGCTCTGGGGTTGTTTTTAGGAGGGAGGGAACCTGGTGTGTATGTGACTGTGCGGGATGCAAGGGGATGGGGTGGGTCCCTTCGGACTTGTATTAGGAGAGGCCTCAGCTGGGGTCCACTCTGGGGCAAAGGGGAGGGCTGAATTGTTGGGAGGATCAGCAGTGAGAGGCTGCCTTGGGTGCAGGCTGTGGATATCCGGACTCTGGGAGGACACAAGGCTCACCCCGTGGAACCTTCCCCTCCCAACCTCTGGGCCCATGATCTCAGTTTTCCCAGCTGGGCCTTTGCAGGGGAGCCAGGGCCTGTCTTTCGCGCCTGAATCTCTTCAGGATATTGCTTTTTTACCAACCATTTGTTGCGCGCATGTGTGGGCCCCTCGGATTCAGCCGCTGCAGCTGGGGGGCCACACTGACAGTGTGAATGACAGGGGTGAATTCAAAGTGCAAACCAAGGGGTGGTAGCTGTCATCCCAGGGGAATTGGTTAGAGCCTCTCTGGGCTTTCCTCTGCCCACCTCCCCCGCAGCCTCAAGTTCCAAAGTGGGGGTGTCCAGTGAGAGGAGCGTGCAGGGTCTGAGAGTCCCCCGAGATTGCCTCCTTGGGTCGCTCCCACCCCGAGATCTCTGCCTGTCTCAGGCCTGCTGCCTCCAGTTACCTTCCTGCTCCCTCCCTCCATTTCCCCCAAGGGAGGTGTCAAAAAGCCAGGAACAGCGGATAGGAACAGCCACAGAGAACTGTGTCTATCACCCATTCTGGGGAGACTGTCTCTGGGCTTCAGTTTACCTATTTTCTAAAATGTACTATCACCCTGGGTCAGAGTGATAGTACAGCAGGTAGCGTGCTTGCCTTGCATGGGCTGCCGGGGTTTAATCCCTGGCATCCCATAGAGTTCCCTGAGTACCACCAGGAGTGAGCCAGGAGTAACCCCCTGAGCACCACCAGTGTGGCTCTCCTTCCCCCTCCCCCAGAATTAATCTCTGCTGTCTCCCGTACCCTGACAGACATCTAAGTGAGGGCAGAGAAAGGGGGCTTGTAAGCACAGGCCTGAGGGTCTGGGGATGGGGGGGCAGTGGGTGGCGCCCTGCCTCTCAGAGGCTTTCTGGGTTCCAGGCTCGTGGCCTCTCCACCTGCTCAGCCGCCCGTCCCCTCTGAGAGCCTCAGTCTGGTTCTGGGGATGGGCCTTTCCTGTGTCCAGGGCTTAGCTGGTGACCTAATACGTCCCCAAAATAGCAACTGGCTGAGAAGGCAAGAAAAAAACCACCCCCCACCTGAAGGCTCCCAGGGGGCAGGCGAGGAGGGAGAAAGCCGTGTGTGGGCCCACGGGATGCCGTGCAGAACCCAGGGCCGGGAGCTTCGCCATTCTGTGCGCAGCCTGGCAGGCCCCGTGGCAGTGCCTGCGGATGTGACTTGCATGCTGACCGCTGACCACGGCCTATTGGAGCCAGCCCACCCCCCTCCTGCACCACCACAATAGCAAACCCATGAATGCAGCTGGGATTTGGGCGGAGGGCTGAGGACGGGGCACAGAAGCGCATTGTACCCCTGGGCTCTGGGCTCTGGGAGGCGGATGCTAAGCTGAGGGTGCAGGCGGAGCAAGGGAGGACCGTGCTGTTTGGGGTGCAGCAGTGAGCACCAGCAGGTAGCCTATGGTGCTTGGGGGCGGAGTGCCCAGTTGGTGGTCAGGGTGCCAGGCTGCTGCAGGCTTTGTGCAGTTCCTACAGAAGCCTCTGTAGGGGGCTTGGGGCACCAGATCTGCTGGGAACAGGCTCCATGGCCATGGTGCTCTGCCCTTAGGGGGACTCCTGAGACCACACATTGAGCCCCTCCTGTCAGCTCAGAGGGCGGCTTTTAGAAGAGGAGGGTGGGGGGGCTCCCCTGCCACATTGTTGGCATTAAAATCCATCCCCCAACTCAGGCCTCTGTCCCTGTTGAGGCGTGTCAGCTCTCAGAGGGTCCCCAGCCCCTGCAAAAGGAGATACCAGGGGCATTGCAGATTCTGTTCTCCAGGATGGTCTGTGAAAGGGTCACCGGATGCTTTGTGAGGTTGGGCGAAGATTTGGGGTCACCTGTGTTTGGAAAGCAGAGCATCATCATTCCCTGAGATTCTGTGCCAGCTCTGAGAGGTCAGCAGTGCCCATTTGTCCCGTCTGTCCGCACTGCCTGGCAGTGCCCGTCTGTCCTATCTGTCCTGTCTGTCCTCAGTGCCCATCTGTCCTGTCTGTCCACAACACCCCCGCAGTGCCCATCTTTCCAAAAGTGCCAGTCTGTCTGCAGTGCCCGACAAAGCCTGGCAGTCCCGCCTGTTTGAAGTCCATTTGGGTACCGGACACTTGCCGCTCTTGTGAGCATCTCCAGGCCCAGAGAACGTTGCTTGCGTTTGACCTCTCACTAGTGGCCAGGGTCCTGCTAGCCCCAAGGCTACCCTTTTGGAGCTGTACCCAGGACTCTGTATTCCCATCTTCATCACCAAGGACCCCCATTGGGCATTTGAGAGTAGCCACCAAGGTATCCCAAAGCAATTCATAGGAGCCACTGGGATATTCTGCTTTCAAGGACAGTCAGGGGAGATAGTACAGTGCATAGGTGCTTGCCTCGCTCATAGCTTTCCAAACACAGGTGACTACAAAACCCTGTATGATCGCGTGAGGTCAGAGCCAGGAGAAATCCCTGAGCATTGTTGGGTGTGGCCCCAAAACAAAACAAAGAAACAACCAAACTAACCAAATAAAATAAAGTGTTTCCAGAGGGCTCAGACTAGGGAATGGGAAACCTGCTTAGCATGATCGAGGTCACAAGTTCAATCCCCAGATCTCATGGTGCTCTGTGCACGTCTGAGTATGTCTCACCTGGTCTCACCTGAGCTCCAAACTTTCATCTCACACTGCCATTCATTTCCCAGAGAGAACCTGCATCACTGAGTGTGGCCCCTCAAGGAAATACAAAAGGGTCCAATGCTTGAAAATTGGAAGGCTTAATTTGGGGGAGGGGTGAGTGGGGGCACACCTGGTAATGCTCAGGGCTTACTCCTAGCTTTGCTTTGGGGATCACTCCTGGTGGATTTAGGGGACTATATGGGGTGCCAGGACAACCATGTGCAAAGCAAACACCCTCCGCACTGTACTACTCCTCGGCCCAACAGTTGGAAGGTTTTGCTGTTCTCCTGCGCCCCTGTGTCATGGGGTCCTGACCCCTGTGAGTCTGGAGAGCAATGCAAGGGGGTTTGTCTTGGAGAGGGCACCTGCTCACCCAGAGTCTCTTCTGTCTGCATGGGGTGGGTATTGTGCAGTCCCCTCTTCGGAGGGGTGGCTGCAGAGCTTAGGAGGGACCTGGCCCACCTGGCCCCTTGGCAGTGGATTCAGGCCCAGGCAAGAAGGCCATTATCCCCTGGAGCCTGGGGCTGGGTGGCCCGACCTCTCTGTCCTGCCTCCGTGCTGGGCCCATGCATGTGACCCCTCCGGAGGGAAGCAGCCATGCAGTGACCGCTGACTGTCAGATGTGGGAGCAGATGCTCAGCACCGAGCCAAGGGCCCTGCAGAGAAGCCCTGTGCTTCTCACAAGGGTGGCGCCCCTTGTCCCCTCTCTGTGTGGCAGTGACAGGACTCGCAGCTGGCGGCGATACTCATGGCAGCCATGGTGGCCACACGAGGTTGTGATGCTCACTGCAGGTGTGCGGGCTTAGCTGTGGTGCTGGTCGCCCATCCCGGAGCACATAACTGGTACTCACTGGGAGCTGCGCTTCTGGTGCTCACACACATCTGGTTGGTAATTCTGGCATCCGGTTCTGCACATGCCCTGGCCCAGGCATGTGATGCACGACGATGATTGCGAGGCAGGTTCGAGCCACTAAGCTATATCCCCAAGGGCCAAGGTGCTTTATTTTTTTTTTTTTTTTTTTGCTTTTTGGGTCACACCCGGCGATGCTCAGGGGTTACTCCTGGCTCTGCACTCAGGAATTACTCCTGGCAGTGCTCTGGGAATCATATGGGATGCCGGGATCGAACCCGAGCCGGCATAAGCTGGCCGCGTGCAAGGCAGACGCCCTACCCGCTGGGCTATCGCTCCAGCCCTATTTTTGGCATATTTTATAGGAAACAGAAGCTGGACAGTACTCCCCATAGAGCTGCAGCAGAGCTGGGGTAGACTCCTGTCCTTTTTGGTGTTTTGTTGTTGTTGTTTGTTTGGGGCGATGCTCAGGGGTTACTACTGGCTCTGACTCAGGAATCACTCCTGGCTGAATTCGGGGACCATCTGGGATACCAGGGATCAAACCCAGGTTGGAATCATGCCAGGCAGGTGCCCTCCTCACTGTCCTATTGCTCCAGCCCCGGATTTCAGTCTTCTGTCTAACGGGTCTCTGTGGTGAGTTCTGCAGGGGCCCACGTTGCCTGGGGTCATTCCAGCGCAGCAGGCCCAGTGCAGGCAGGAACCAAGGGATGCTGTCAAGCCTCGGTGTCCCTGATGTGTTTGGTTCCTCATCTCACTCCCTTTAAGAGTGGCAGTCACTGACCTGGGCACTGGGTTTCTTACCAGACCCCCGCACAGAGCTCCTTGAGATGTGAGTCCCAGAGTAGCAGGCTTGGGCGAGGTGGAGGAGACTGTCACTGAGCAGTTCCTTGTCTTCCATTTCTCTATTTGGTTTGGGCACTGCAGATGGCTGTGCTCAGGCAACACTGCTGCTGGTGGTCGGATGACCCTCTGCAGTGCTGGGGATCAAACTGGGGTCAGCCATGTGCAAGCAAACGCCTTGCCTGGTGTGCGACATCCCTGTTGTCCAAATGGGAAAACTGAGGCTCTGAGAGGATGATCATATAGCTAGGGGATCTGTAGCAGAACTAAGGCTGCAGTGCACGATCAAGTGCCTCAGCTCTCAGTGTGTGTACATGTATGTGTGTGTGCATGTAGGTGTATGTATGTGTGCATGCGTATGTGTGCATGTGTGCCTATATGCATGTATGTAGTATGCATGTCTGTATGTATGTGCTGTGTGTGTGTGCCTGTATGTGTGTATGTATTGTGTGTGTGTGATGGAGGTTATACTCCTGCCTTGCTCTGACCACGCCACTCCCCTTGAAGTTTCTCCAAACGAAGCATCAGGCAGTGGAGGTATGTTCCCAGTGCAGGTCTCCACTGAACACTGTGTAACTCACTTCTCCATGGCACCATGCCCTGATCCTCCCAGGGGTTGGCCGCCTGGCGCTGGGCACTGCCAGGTGAGCTCTCCTGCCCTCCTCCCTCGGTCTGGCTGTGAAGTGGGCACTGACTGTGTCTACCAGATCCTGAGGGGTTGCACCAGTGGGCACCCGGCCCTTGGCCATGTTTCAGACCTGTGCCTGGTGCTGGGTCCATGCTGGCAACAGTCTAGCTGGTGTTGATGAGATGGGCCGTGAAGGTCCCCCCCAAGGCCTGTGACTCCTTCATCTCACAAGAGCCAGGTGTGCGTGAGGATCTTGACCTTCCTGGCTGATGGCGTGTCCCAGAGGAAATGGTGGCAGCCAGTTTGTCTGCTCAGGCAGGACCAAAGGGACACGTGTCATTTTTGGGATTTTGTTCCTTATGTTCCCAGCGGTGCTCTGGGGGTTACTCCTGGCTCTGCACTCTAGGATCGCTCCTGGCCGTGTTCCAGAAACCATATGGGATGCCGGGGATAGAACCTGGCTGGTAGTGCCGCATGCTAGACAAGTGCCCTCCCCACTGCCTTACCACTGGGCCCCACCTCATGTTCACAGTGGCATCCCTTAAGGCCAGGTCTGCTGTGGCTGTGGACACCCTCGGGGCTCCTTCAGTGCTGGTTCCCATTCCCATCCTTCCCCATGAGCACCCCAGGAAGGTGGTAGCAGTGGGGTACAGGATGAGCAGGCAGAGAAGACCCCCATGTCCCCTCTGTCCCGCTGCACCTGCTCTTTTCCTCCCCAGCGGAGGCCCAGGGACCCTCCGGATATGAATCTTGTACTCAGCACAGGCACGCACTAAGAATTGTGCTTCCTGTGGCCTTGATGAGTGGCGTCTTCAGGAGACGGTGGTGCCCATGAGGGTCCTGGGTGAGGACCCCCTTCCTGACCCACTTGGTCAGCTTTGGGCCTCATTTCCCTGTTGACCTGTGTCTTTTGTTTGTTTGTTTGTTTGTTTGTTTGTTTTTGTGCTACCCCCTTCAATGCTCAGGACTTACCCCAGGCTCTGCATTCAGGAATCACTCCTGGTGGTGCTTGAGGGATCATCTGGGGTGCTGGGGATTGAATCCAAGTTGGCCACATGCAAAGCAAATGCCCTCCATGTTATACTATCTCTCCAGCCCCTTGACCTGCTTCTTTTGTTTGTTTGTTTGTTTGTGTTTTTTTCTTTTTTGGGTCACACCCAGCGATACTCAGGAGTTACTCCTAGCTCTTCGCTCAGGAATTACTCCTAGCGATGCTCAGGAACCATATATGGGATGCCGGGGATCGAACCTGGGTCAGCCGCGTGCAAGGCAAGCGCCCTACCCACTGTGCTATCACTCCAGCCCCTGACCTGCTTCTTGAACCAACAGCTGGTTGTTTTCTGCCCCCTCACCCACACACCTGCATACCTGCTTTTGTGTGTGTGTGTGTCTGTATGTGTATGCATGTTTGTATGTGTCTGTGTACATGTGCACACGTGTGCATGTTTGTATGTGTGTGTATGTACATGTACAGAATGGAATGTGTATTTGACTTGATCCTGGAGCCCTAGATTATCCCAAGAGTGAGTGTGTGTGTGGGTGCCGAGTGCAAGGACCTTCCTGAGCTTTGAAATGAACAGTGAAGCATTTCATTATGGCTGTTGTTGTTGTTCTGTTTTTGTTGTGGGGCCAAGCTTGACAGTGCTCAGGCCTTACTCCTGACTCTGTGCTCAGGGATGACTCCTGGTGGGCTCCAGAAATCATGGGTTTCTGGGGATTGAATCTAGGTGGGCCTATGCCAGGCAAGGACTTCCCCTCTGCTGCCACTCAAGCCCCAGGAACCAAGAAGGTGCCGCTGCAGGGTGAGGGGTGGCGTGGAGAGGGGCCTGGCCTGGCCCTGGCATTTCTCTCTCTAACTCAGTGTGTGCTTGGCCTGGCCTCACCAGCCTGCCCTTCTCGCTGTCCTGGGGTGCTGCTCCCCACACCCCTGCTGGAGGTGGCCCCCTGCTGTTTCTGCCGCACCCTCATCCTGGTGTGCAGGTGAGGGAATGCTGACGTCTGACAGCAGATCCCCATTTCCCTCCCTAACCTCTCCTCAGAACTCCACTCCCGGGCCAGACACCCTCCCACTGCCCAGGGCCAGCAGAGGCCAGTGGCTACCTCAGGGGTCTGCCTAGTATCTCCCCTGCCTCCCTGCCTGTGGCTATTGGTGCCCTGTCCAGATGTGCTCTCCTCAGCCCTCACTGCCTGCCTTCCCTCAGGCAAGTGCCTGAGCTTCCCGGAGCCTCGGTTTCAGCTGCTTCAACACTGGTGCCATGCGAGGCCTTTGCAGAGTTTAAGGGGACAAGATCCTGACTCACAGATGGAGGGGAGTAAACTATCTCCCACCCACCTTCCCTGATGGCCAGGAGTGTTGGTGCCCAGCCCCGCCCCGGCTGTGGCATGGGGGTCCTACGTGTCCTACTGGCTGCAGGGTCACTGACCCTGGACAGAACAAGAGGGGACGTCTCTTCCTTCCAGGGGGCCCAGCGGTACCCTCTCACCCTGAGTGGTCTCCCTAAGCCTGTGCCAGCCAAGTTGGGAGTGTGTGGGGTGCCTCCACCTATTTGGAGAGTCTGTTCCCCTTGCTCCCCACAAGTCGGCCCAGCAGGGCAGCAGCAGGGGACCAGAGGGACACTGGGTTCTGGGGAGTCTCTCCCAGGCTTCCCATGCAGAGACGCTGACAGGCCTCAGAGCTCCCTCAGGACAGCAGGGCACCCAGGTGTGTGTTCCGGGGCTGGGGTGGGCTGCCTGCAGCAGTCAGACCTGGACCAGGGACCCAGGAGGCCGCGGAGAGAGACAGACTTCACAGCCAGACCAGCGGGCTCTGCATGACCCCACTGGGCTGCGGAAGGACAGGGCGGCTTGAAGGCCAATGACCAGCTACCCTGGGCATAGGGGATAGCACGTGCATTCTCAGGGTGGACAGCAGTGCCGTGGGCACAGCAGCTTAGCACTGCAGAGTTGGGAGTGGAGGGAACCTGGTTAGGCATGCTGGCCCCCGGACTCTGTCCTCCTGCCACACAGATTGGCAGGACCTGGTGCACCCTGGGGCCTGGTGCTGGACCTCCTTAGTGTCTGGGCACCTGGACAGTAAGTGGGAGTCCAGGGAGTGTGGAGTCCATACCCCGTTTTCAGGCCTTCTCCATTCTTCATGTGGGAACCCCCAGAAGGCGAGAGGGCGGGCACTGTGCATGGCTGGGCCCTGCAGGTCGTGGACAGACGCTCGCCTTTCACCTCCATAGCCCGAGTTCCTCAGACTTCAGAGAGGAAGCCGGACTCTGTCTGAGGCGGGCCCAGGGTGCCCATCAGTACGGGAGCGAGCTGGCTTAGGGCCTGATCTGCCCTTCCATAAGGAGGTCACTGCCAGGACAGGCTAGTCCTCAGGGGTGGAGAGGCAGTCGTGCTTGGCCGTGGAACGGCCAGGCCCACTGCACTACCGCAGGGCCACAGAACAGGAGAGACCGTTTCCGGGGTGTAATTAGTACCCTTTCTGGCACCCACAAACTTCCCCTTCCTCTGGGCTGTTTATTGCCAAAACAGTGCTGATTCCTGTGGATTTGCTGAATTTTTACCCAGAAAGAAAGAAAGGCGGGGTGGGGTTGTGGAAGGGGGAGAGGGGTGAGGAGAAAAGGAAAAAAGAAAAGAGGGGAAGGGGGGAATAGGAGGGTTGTTATTTAGAAATCGCATTTCCCAGTCATGAGGGTGAGTCACACCGTTCGGAACTTCAAGTTTCTTGTTTGGGTGAACTTTTCTCTGGGATCTGAGTGATACATCCCTGCGCCCCGCCACCGTGCGAGTTTTGGGGAGTCAGCGGGATGCAGCTTTGCTGCTTGGGGATCCTGTGCTGAACTGGCTTTGGAATGTGATTTCTGGGGCTGGGCTTGTGGCTGAAGAAGCAGAGGGAGCCCCAGGGACCCAGGCCTGGTCCCGGTACTGCAGCTCCCACCACGGCCTCCCCTGGTCACACATCACCCCCACTACTGCATGACACCCCCCAACCCTCGTCAGTAGCCACAACCAGTTGATTCTGACCCATGGGTGTGAGAGGCTTCCTTGTGGGGACAGTTCCAGTCCACAGTGAAGATAAGGTCAGCCACAGCAGTGGGAGTACAGTTTATACCCCCAATAGGTCACGCTTGCCAAGAACTGAAGTGGTGGATTATTCCACGCCTGCGTCCACTCCCCCTCGTGCCCAGCCCTGCCTCACCCCCAGTGACTGAGTTCAGTGGGACCCAGGAAAGTGTATCTGGTGACCCTTTCTCACGTTAACCCAGAGACTTTTATTATTTCTCTCTCTCTCTCTCTCTCTCTCTCTCTCTCTCTCTCTCTCTTTTCTCTCTCTTGCCATACCCAGTGGTATCAAGACTTACTCCTTGCTTCTCATTCAGGGATCCCTCCCGGAGGTGCTCAGGGTACCATATGGGGTGACAGGTATCCAACCCAGGTTGGCTACGTGCAGAGCAAGTGCCCTACCACTGTACATCTCATTGGCCCCAAACCACCATTTTGGACTCACTGGTCCCCCTCTGTGAAATGGGATCATGACTTGGTTGTGGAGAGGAGGTACTGGCTTCAACTGAGGGTTTGCAGTGCTTGTGCCTGATGTGGTTCAATTTTTTTTTTAATTATACCACTATGGGATATGCAGTTACAAAGATGTTCATGTTTCGGTTTCCGTCATACAGTGTTCCAGTACTCATCCCTCCACCAGTGCCCATTTCCCACCACCAATGTCCCCAATTCCCTCCCCCTCTCCTAGCCTGCCTCTATGGAAAGTTCTTTATCTCTTTTCTCTCTTTCTCTCTCTCTCTCTCCCTCTTTCTCTCCTCCTTCTCTTATATACTGTGGATTGCAATACATACGTTTAGAGGTTATCGTGTGTATCTTTTTGCCTGTATTCAATGCTCAGTTCTAGGCTGGTATTATCACTTTTTTTTTTTTTTTGCTTTTTGGGCCACCCAGCAATGCTCAGGGGTTACTCGGCTCGCACTCAGGAATTACTCCTGGCGGTGCTGGGGGACCATATGGGATGCCGGGATCGAACCCAGGCTGGCACAGGCCGCAAGGCAAACGCCTACCTGCTGGGCATCGCTCCGCCCTGGTATTATCACTTTCGACAGCACACTGTTCCCTTCTCTGTCTTACCTAACTTCTGACTCCCACACGTTTGTAGTAGATTCCAACTTTGACAAGACCTCCTGATCCATGTTTTGTCTGACCTTGGATATTGGTATCATACTATATTTATATTTGTATCATGCAAATAAATGCAGTCATTCTATCACTTGATCACTTGACATCCCGTTATTCTTCGATTTGCTCAAGTGGGCACCAGTAACGTTCCATTTTACCCTATCATGTGCCAGTGTAGCCCAGTGGCATCTGCTTGCTTCAGGTATATGAAGAGCCTCAAACCATTCGTTCAGGGTTTGACAAAGAAGTCTGACCATTTTGTAGGTGGGTGGCTACATGATCTTTTGATTCCCGTGGGATCCAGTCGGTAATGGCTCTAGTCCAGCGGTCATCTCCAAATCACATTACATGTCCAGCCCATCTTATTTCCTTCTGGCTAATTTCACTCAACATGATTCTTTCCATGTCCATCCATTTGTAGGCAAATTTCATAACTTCTTTTTTCCTGACAGCTGCATAGTATTCCATTGTGTAGATGTACCAAAAATTCTTTATCCAGTCATCAGTTCTCGGGCACTTTGGTTGTTTCCAGATTCTGGCTACTGTGAATAGTGTTGCTATGAACATAAAAGTGCAGATGGTGTTTCTGCTGTGTGTTTTTGGCTTCCTAGGATATATTCCCAGGAGTGGTGTTTGCTGGGTCAAAAGGGAGCTCAATTTCTAGTCTTTGGAGGAATGTCTATATTGTTTTCGAAAAGGTTGTACCGGTCGACATTCCCACCAACAATGGATGAGAGTCCCTTTCTCCCTGCATCCACGCCAGCACTTGTTGTTCTTGCCCTTTTGGATATGCACCAGTCTCTGTGGTGTGAGATGATATCTCATTGTTGTTTTGATTTGTATCTCTCTGATGATTAGTGATGATGAACATTTTTTCATATGCCTTTTGGCCATTCGAATTTCTTCCTTGTCAAAGTTTCTGTTCATTTCTTCTCAAGGGTTCAGTTTTTTTTGTTTGTTTTGTTTGTTTTGCTTTTTGGGTCATACCCGGCAATGCACAGGGGTTACTCCTGGCTCTGCACTCAGGAATTACTCCTGGCAGTGCTCAGGGGACCATAAGGGATGCTGGGGATTGAACCCAGGCCGGCACAGGCCTACTGCGTGCAAGGCAAACGCCCTACCGCTAGGCTATCGCTCCTGCCCTCAAGGGTTCAGTTTTAACTTGTGGATTGCAATACATACATTTGCAGACATAACTTGTGTGTCCACAAAGCTCATCCTCTGAGTTGATTTTCCAGTGCTTATAAAAGTAATAAGGATCTATGAAGTGTGTGTTATAATTGTCTTTCTAAATTATATATACTTTAATTTAAAAATATCCTGTTCCCCAAATTTAAATATATATATGTAAATATATGTATATGTATAAATATATATAAAAATATATGCATATATATATTCTGTCCCTGCTCCCTGAAAAGAAAAAGAAAATTATTATTATCTAAGCTGTTGGCAAAAGGATGACCATAGTCTTTTTCTTTTCTTCAGAAAGTGTTGCCACAAGGGCCAGAGAAATAGTATAGCAGGCAAGGCACTTCCCTTGCACATGGCCTATCCAGGTTTGATCCCTGGAACCACATATGATCACTCACTCCTCCATCCTGAGCCCTAGCAGAGAGTTAGGAGTAAGTCCTAAGCACCACATGCCATGGCCCCCAAACCAAAAAAAAAAACACCCCAAAATAAAGTTATGTTTATACTGTATTGTAGTCTGTTGAGATAGCAGGTAGGTTCAATATCCAGCATCCCATGGGGCTTGCACTAAGGCTGGCGGGAACACTGGTGGCCCTTTCCCGGGACAACCAAGGCTGGGAAGAGGCTCTGAGAGGGGAAGGGCAGTCCCCTGAGGCAGAAGGAGTAGGTACTGTCCCAGACCACATTGCTTGGAACCAGGTCTCAGCTCATCCCAGCATCCCATATGGTTCCCTGAACTCTGCCAGGAGTGACCCCTGATCTACCAGGTGTGGAAGTCCAAACTCAACTACAAGAAAAATTATGTCTGAAAATTGGGCGCTCTTTAAAAATACCTTATTCCAAAGAAAAGTTGAGCATCATCTGAGCTACTGGGAAATGGTCCTGTCCATACTGCGTGTTCCATGAGAGCTGCTGCTAGCCTGCAAGGGCTGAAGGCCAGAAGTACAGGAGCTCTGCCAAGCACCTGAGAGGGCATCTGTGCGCTGCCCAGATCCTGCCTGCTGTCCTCCACTCACGTCTCAGCCCTGGGGTGTGGGGCAGCCATCATGCTACATACTGCTCCGTGCATGACCCCTGGGCCCCCTGGCCATGCCGGGCAGGAGAGCAGAGATATGATTGCCGGAGCCTTCAGCTTCCAAGCCAGTGCCAGCTGCTCTCTGCCCGCCATATGCGGTCTTGGGCTGCCCTGGAGCTGGGACCTGTGTCTTGCTTCAACATTGCAGATTCCATTGTCCAGGGACCCAGAGGGGCAAAGGACCCACCCAGGGTGCCAGGAAAGGAGACCCCTTGCTGGGAGGCTGGGTCATCTGAGAGGGAAAGGGCAGTCCCCAGAGGCAGAAGGAGTAGGGACTGTCCCAGACCCCATCCCTTGGAACCAGGTCTCAGCTCATCTCCCCTAGTTCCTCGAGTGCGTAGAAAGGGCAGGGCCTTCTGTAAACCTCTGTCTGCCCATCTTTGTTTGGGAGCCCCATGGCCACAGTCAGAACACAGTGAGTAGGATACTTGCCTAACATGTGGCTAACCTGGGCTCAAACCCCAGCACCCCGTATGCTCCCCTGAGCACCACCAGATATGATCCCTGAGCAAAGAGCCAGGAGTAACTCCTGAGCATCACTGGGAGTTACCCACAAAAGGGGGAACTCCAAGACTACTCCCTCTAAGGGATTTTGCGCCCCTCTTTGGAGCAAAGGAGGTTTGGGGGCTTCCCAAAAGCATGATCATGTCTCTCCTTTAGACCACAGCTCACCCAGTATGCAGTGAACATTCCTGGGGTTCGGGGCCTGAAAATATTCAACACCAGGCCCAGGTTGCACTGACCCTCCTGAGGGCCCAGCTGCTTCCCAGGCTTGGTTGTGCCCCAGGGAAGGGGCCACCAGAGTTCCCGGCCAGCTTCGGTTTGGGCCCCACTGTCTCCGAATTCCAGCTTGTCTGGCTTCCGAAGCCCGTGACTCCTATAAATAGAGGCTGTATCTACCCAGGGGCCTGAGCCGCCCTGCTTGAAGGCAGGCAAGGCATCTGGTTCCTGTCAAGTGCAGGTGGGAGAGCTGGGCCATTTCCTCCTGGGCTCCGCCAGGGTCCCGAGGAGCTGTCCTGGCCGCAGGACAGAGCCAACCGCTCAGCACAGGGACTTACATAGCCGCTCAGCCTGTCCGTGGTGGCACTGCCAACTGATGTGCTGTCTCCTGCTGCATCCTGGCGGGGCTTGGGGGCTGACCACGGTGCACCATGCGCTGGCCATGCCAGGGGCAGGGAAAAGACTTTCATGCTTCATGGTGGCTCAGAATATCAGGGCCCATTTCCAGGGTGTCCCTTAGCCCAGGGGATGAACTGGGCCTGCCCCTGGACACACTTGTAGAATGGATTCTGGAGCTTCAGGAGGAGCCAATGGGCAGCTATAGAGTCAACACTGAGTATGTGTGTGTGTGTGTGTGTGCGCACACACACACATAAATACCACTGTCTATGTGTACATGTCTGTATGAGTCTGTCTGTGTGAGTCTGTGTTTCAGTGTTTGGGTGTGTGAGTGTCTATATGTGTATGTATAGTGTATATTAGTATGCCTCTGTGTGAGTCCATATGAGTCTGTATAAGTGTGCGATTCTGTGTGTCTGTATAGTGTGCACATCTGTGTGTGTCTGTATGAGTCTCCATGTCTGTGTGTGTCCGAGTGTGTATGAGTCTGTGCTCATGAGTCTCTATGTCCATGACTGTGTGTGCATGAGTCTCAGATTCTGTGACTGTGTTCATGTGAGTCTGTGTGTCTAGACTGTGCGTGTGTGAGTATGCATGTCCGTGACTGTGTGCACATGTGAGTCTGTATGTCCGTGACTGTGTGTGAACCTGTGACTGTAAGTGTGTGTGTGTCCATGATAGTGTGTGTGTGAGTCTGTGTCTGTGACTGTATGTGTTTATGAATCTGTGACTGTGTGTGCCTGTGAGTGTGCATGTTCATGACTCTGTGTGTGTGTGTCTGTGTGTCCGTGACTGTACATATGTGTAAATCTGTGATTCTGTGACTATGTGTCTCCCGGGTCCCTGGCCGCACTGAGCAGGAGAGCAGAGATGGTCGCCGGAGCCTTCAGCTTCCAAGCCAGTGCCAGCTGCTCTCTGCCCGCCTTATGTGGTCCGGGCTGCCCTGGAGCTGGGACCTGTGTCTTTGCTTCCACATTGCAGATTCCAGCACCCACATGTGAATATGTGTATCTGTGGCTGTGTGTTCATGACTATGTGAGTCCGTGTGTCCGTGACTGCATGTATGATGTGTGTGTCTGTAACTGTGTGTGAGTCTACGTGACTGTGACTGTGTGAATCTACATGTCTTGACTGTGTATGAGTCTGCATGTCTGTGACTGTGTGAGTCTGTGTGTCTGTGACTGTGTGAGTCGGTGAGTCCTTAAGTCTGTGTGCGTGTCAGTCTGTGTATCTATATGTGTGTGTTGTTGGGTCCCGCGTGCCTCCCGCTCACAGCTGTGTCCCACAGGCGCTGAGCAGCAGCGTGTACAAGAGCACCTCACCCTACGGCTCCCTCAACAACATCGCCGACGGTCTCAGCTCCCTCACCGAACACTTCTCGGACCTGACACTCACCGCCGAGAGCCGCAAGCCCAGCAAGAGGCCACCGCCCAACTACCTGTGCCACCTATGTTTCAGCAAAGGGCACTACATCAAGGACTGCCCACAGGTGAGGCCTGACCCCGGTCTGTCGTCTGTCCCCTCTGTGCTGGGCCATGCTGTGCCTACAGACAGGCTCCAGGGCTCCGGGTCCCCATTCTTGTGGCGGGACTGGGCCAGCACCCCCTGGCAGCTCTCCTGAGAGCCTGGTTCCTTACATGCATGGGAAGGAATGCGGGCCATGGGCCAGGAGTCCACATGTGCACCCTCCCGGCTATGCTGGGTCCTCAGCCTGCTGCCTTGGACGGGAGCATATGGGGCCCCAGGACAGTGAAGGGGGGAGGCCTGGCTGAGGCTTTGCTTTCTCCAGAGGAAGCGGGGTGGGGGCCAAGGGCATCAAGGATGGAAGCAGTCCCTTCTTCACCCAGCCTTCACTGGAACAGGACAGGACTTGGCTGGGGACAGATCCACAGACATGATGACCGTGACCAGATGGACATGGCCTGGGAACCTTGGGGAGGGAAGGGTCATGGGCTTTGCAACCTGGGATCAAGCAATCAGTGACTTTTTCTATGATTATGATTTTGGGGGCCACACCCAGCAGTGCTCAGGGCTTACTTCTGACTCTGCACTTAGAAATCACTCCTGGTGATACTCACAGGAGACCCTATGGGCTGTCGGGAATCAAGCCCACGTTGGCTGTGTGCAAAGCTAGTGCCCTGCCGGGCCCCTTTCCTCCTCTCACTGAAAGGCATTTCCCGATGTTTCTCCAGTGTGGCCCCTTGTTAGCTACAGGTCAAGGAAATGGAATCCGACACCTATGAATCCACATCACCCTCCCCTGTATGCTTGGGGGTTGGGCTGGCCCTCCCAGGATGGGGGAGACTGGAGGTTCTGGGTGCCTGTCCTGGACGTGGTATGTGCCTGGTGTTTGGAGTCTGGCAGGACACAGCCAGAAGTGCCGAGTGCCCAAAGGAGCCTATGGGAGCCCGGAGTCTCGTTCATCGCCCTGACCTGCAGTACAGTGAGCTGCCTTCCATGATGCATGGACACCAGTGGACAGGCCCCCACGGACACGGAATAGTGGCAGCTGATCCCCTGAGGCCATCCTCCAGAGCCCCACACCAGTGTGCCCTGTGGCCCCAAACTGTGCACAAAGTCTGCGGTCCCTGGCTTGAGGAATCTCGTGAGAACGAGACCCTCCCCTCGGGGTTCTGTGAGCTGGTGGGCAGCACCTGGGCAGCCCAGGGTCTGTTTGGTCCTCCCCCCATATTCTGCCCGACTGACCCCCCAGCCAAAGGGGCTCCATTCTGTTCCCCTACACAACCTCCAAGGGGGCAGAGCACCCCCAACCCTGCCCCCACGGAAGTAGGCAGGCTCTGCCCCAGCACTCTCTGGTTCCCTTCTGCTTGTGAACCTCACTACCCTTGGTGTCACTTTAGGTCACACTATGTTGTGGCCAAGACTTGGCATCCAGGGGCTGGAGAGATGGGACTGTGGATAAAGTGCTTGCCCTGCAAGCATTTTAAACCCTTGGCCCTGCCTGTGGTCACCCGCCCAAGTGCCAGGCTTCACTCCTGAGCAGAGAGCCAGGAATAGCCCCACAGCACCCCTGGGTGTGACCTCAAAGCAAGCAACTGTAAGACTTTACAGGGGATCGTCTAGCGGGCACTGGAAGCATGGGGGAGCGGCCTCTGCCTTGGTGGGCAGTGACACTCCCACAGCCAGGGGAACACCCGGGCTCCAGGGAGTGCTGAGCCGGCATCCTGCCGGAGCTTCCCCAGAAAGGAGAGAGAGTGCGGCTGGGAGGCCGGTGGCAGAAGGGTGTCGGTGTCCTGAAAGCGCGCCTGGCACCCAGGGGCTGGGAGTGGCCGAGTCGGGGTGTGGTGCCTGCCTGTTGCCCCCGTATTCTCCGTGGGCAGAGGGTCCCAGTGGCCGTGCCTGTGTCCCGCACAGGTACGCCACAGGCCTGCTCTTCCTTTCTGTGTGCCAGGCTCTGGCATGGGCCCAAGCTTGAGTCATGCCCCACTGGGGAGTGAGGAAGAGTCCCCACACAGAGAGAGGCGAGGTGAGGGCCGGGGGTGCATGAGTACGGCACTCTCAGGGCCGCCGGGCCTGTGCCGACCCCGCTTCTAAGGCTGTCAGGAGCTGGGTCCCTTCATGAGAAGTGGGAAAGCTGAGTTTGGGGGACAGATGTTTCAACTTCTGTCAAATGAGACGGGACTTTAAGGATGCAGGGGAGGCGCTGAGTTCAGCATCTGGTATGAGCTCAGGGCTCATCCAGTGGGCTGGCTTTATTTTTGCCCTAGTACCCATCTGGAAGGTAACAGGTATTTTCACCAGCTGCTCATCCTGCTGCTCCCTGCCTCCAGGGTCAGGCCCCTGCTGTGCTGTCCCCCCTCCTGTCCGGTTCCCATCTCAACCCACTGCAGCACCCATGGCAGGTGTTAAGAAAGAGCAGGTTGCCGAGGCCTTTCTTTAAGCCATGGAAACTTTGGTTTAAAATGAAACCCTCAGCTTGATGTCTGTGTGGAATGCGTGTTTCATTAATGGCGCTCACGAGCTGGAATCCCCATAGCATGTGATTCATGCGTGTGAAGTGCTCAGCTATGACATACATGTGGAATGCATGTTTTGGTAATGGTGCTCATGAGCTGGAATCCTCATAGCTTGTGATTCATGTGTGTGAAGTGCTCAGCTATGACATACGTGTGGAATGTGTGTTTTGGTAATAGCGCTCACAAGCTGGAATCCCCATAGCTTGTGATTCATGTGAAGTTCATGGTGTAGGAAGCTTCAGTCTGCTTGCAGAGCGGCCTGGCCGTCACCACTGTTAATTCTAAAACGTTTTTAGCATCTCAGAAAAACACCCCGCCACCTGGACCCTCATCAGTGCCTAGTAATCCTCATCAGTGTTCTGGTTCTGTAGATTTATCCATGCTGAACATTTTAGGTATGTGGAATCTTGTGTAGCCTTCCGTGAGTTATTTTTTCGTGCATTATTTTCAGGTGTCATTCATGGAGTAGCACTTATTAGTCTTTGGGTTTGGGAGATGTTCCATTCTATTCTGTTCTATAGTTTCTAAAGTATTGATGTGGATTTTCTTTAAAGATTTTTGCAGAGCTTGTGAAGCTCACTGAGTTTGGACTTTGTTTTGTGGGTAGATTTCAGGGGGCAGGTGGGAGGGCATGAGGGAGAGAAGGGTTGGAGGGGGGGGTTTAAGCCTAACCCTGTGGTGCTCAGGGGTTAATCCTAGTTCTACAACCAGGAAACTTTTCTAGTTTCCTGGCTGTGTTCAGGGGGACCATATGGGATGCCGGGGAACAAACCTGGGTCAGCCACTTACAAGAGAAGTGCCCTCCCCACTGTACTGTTGTTCCAGCTCCTTAGCATTTCTTGTTGTTGAAATCTCTTCTCTCTTTAGCTGAAGTTTTGTCTATTTTTTTAAACTCAAAAAAAAAACCCTTTTAGTTTGATTTCCTCTATCGTTTTTTATTTTTATAAAATTCACTTTGTTATTTTTTCCTTCCTGACCCTCTAGAAAACCTGATCTTTCCCCATTGAGTTTCATCAGTAAATACTCAAGATGAGAGCCTTCTACTGAGAGTATACCACCTACAGGGCAGAGCCTGGCAAGCTACCCGTATTTTATTTGATATGCCAAAAACCAGTAACAATTATGGACTCATTCCCATGACCTGAAGGAATGGTTTGAGGCTCTTCCTGTTCCTGGAGCAAGCAGATGCCCTTGGGCTACGCTTGCAACAGGATGTATGGAGATGTTACTGGTGCTTGCTTGAGCAAATAGATGAACAATGGGAAGACAAGTGTTACAAGTGACAAGTGACCCTCTGCTGTTGTTGCTAGGAATCTTCCCGTGTCCTTCCTCTTGGCTCTTGCACTGATCTTTATTGTTTTCTTCCTTGCTTCTTCCTTGCTTTAAGCTCAGATCTTTTCCCAGTTTTTTGGGGTGAATTTTAGGTGATGATTTCCTCTGTCTTCCATTTCATAATGTTGGTGTACATTTCTCACTGAAATGTATCCTAATTATTTTGAATTGTTGCATCTTCATTTTTATTTGTTGTAGGGTATATTCTGATTTCCTTTGGAATTTCTCTCTGCTCTATTGGCTACATAGGAATGTGTTGTATAAATTCACATATCTATAAGTTTCCCAAATATGTATTTTTAGTTATTTCTAATTTATCTATATTTGCATTATTTCAACATATATGCAGATATATACTGAAATTATATATATTATATCTATATATACACATATATATTTGTATATTATATATATATATATATTTGGTGGAAGGGTAGGAAGGAATTGATCACAGCTGACAGTGCTCGGGCTTACCCCGGCTCTGTGCTCAGGGATCACTCCTGGTGGGACATGGCACACCTTATGAGGTGTCTGGGATGGAAGCTGGTCAGCTGCATCCAGGGCAAAAGCCTTGTCTGCTGTATTGTCTTTCCAGCCCCTGTAGTGTTTCTTTGTCTTATTTTGTGTTGTGGGGTTTTTGGGGTAAGACCCGGTGGTGTTAAGGAGGGAGCCCCGGCAGTGCTCAAGGGAACATATGTGGTGCTGGGAATTCAAACGGTTGCAGCCAGCTCAGCCCCAGCAAGACAAGTGCCTCTCCTCCTGGACTAGGGCTCTGCCCCTCAGCGTCCAGAGTTGCACTGTGTTGGTTTCATAGTCCAGCCCCAGTGCTCTCGGGAGACTTGTGTTCCGTGTGATTGAGGAGAATGCACAAGGTGCTGAGGAGTGCTCTGTACATGTCGGACCTGATGTCTCTTGACTTAGAGCGGTCCTGACTAATGCTGATGGATGTTTGGCCCGTTCTATCAATATTGTATGCAGGGGTATTGAGGTATCATCAGTTACAGTTTAATTTGTCTTTTTTCTTTAATTTTGTCCGCTTTTTCTGCCTATGATGCTCTGATATTAGTTACAGATACATTTATAATTATTCTTCTTGATGGATTGGTCCTTTTGTCACTAGTTATATATTTTGTTTTAAAATCTATTTAAGAAAAGTTTTTTTTGTTTGTTTTTGTTTGTTTTAGGGCCACATCGAGTGGTGCTCAGGGGTTACTCCTGGGTCTGCACTTAGGAATTCCTCCTAGAGGTGTCAGGGGACCATATGGGATGCCAGGGATCCAACCCAAGGTTGGATATGTGCAAAGCACCAATGATGCCCGAAGGACCACATGGTGCTGGGGATTGACCCACTGAACTATATCCTGACCCTTATTGATTCTATTTTGTTTTTGTCTGGGGGGGTCTACACAGCGGTGCTCAGGATTTATTCCTGTCATGGTGCCCAAGGATCTCTCCTGCTGGCGTTCAAGGGTAAGACCAGTGCCTTGACTGCTGTACACCAGCCCCATGATTAGTTTTGAAACTTCAGAGCACAATGGAGGTTGCAGATTCAGATATTTACACTGATGAGGCTTCTCACAGATCCCCAGGGCAGTGACGGGGCAGTGGGCACTGCAGAGAGATGGGGAGCTAATTGGCTCCAGACCTCGAACCAGCTCAGTGCCAGAAGAGGAAGTGAGGCCCAGAGAAGTGACGAGACTCCAGCAGGTGATACAGGTAGTGGACGTGAATCGTCTGCAGCAGCAGTGAGTGCTGGAATCAGATCTCCGCCTTCTTGCTTCCAGAGTCCTGCTCTCTAGTTAGGTCCTGCTGCCCTGGGTCCAACTCAATTGGGGGAGCACTGGTCCGTCCTGCATGTGTGAGATCCTGAGTTTGCCACCCCCAAAGTTAGATTCTGCCCACTGCTTTATGTCTTTCTTCACTGTCTTCCCATTGTTCATCGATTTGCTCGAGTGGGCACTAGTAACATCTCCATTAGTCCTGTCACAAGCAAGTGCAACCCAAGGGCATCTGCTTGCTCAAGGGACAGGAGGAGCCTGAAACCATTCTTCAGGTTATGGAACTGAGGTCCATAATAATTACTTTCTTACTTTTTTCATATATTTATTTTTTGGTTTGGGAGCCACCCAGTGGTTCTTGGGAATCTGCCACTGTGGTGTGCAGGGACCGGTGTGGTGCCAGGGACAGAACCATGACTGCAAACCAGGATCCAGCCCTGAGCATCTCCCTGGCCCACCCACCATCTGCTTCAGCATTTCAACTTTGAGCTCCTCTGACTGTCTCAAAATTCATATTGGGGCCAGAGTGATAGTACAGTGGTTAAGGCTCTTGCCTTGCAAGCAGCCAATCTGGCACCCCATATGGTCCTCTGAGCCCCACCAGGAGTGAACCCTGACTGCGGAACCAGTAGCACCATCAGTTATAGTTCCATAAAGCAACAACAAAAGGTTTATTGATTTTCTCTCACAAAGATGGTTTCCTGGCAAAAGAGGGACAAAGGCCAAGTGGCCCAGTAGGGAGAGTGGAAGTGTCTCGGCTCCTCCCCCCTAGTCTCACCCCTGAGGTCAGAGACCAGGGTAGGCAGGGGCTCTCCTATTTAGAGGCTCCAGAGTGTCCACTGTTTGTGGGTGTCAGTCTATCTGATATGCAGGACATGCTGGACTCCGCCAACCCTCCCGTACTCCTCTGTATCAGGCCTGTGCTGGATTAGCCACCCCCACTGTTAGGGGACAGTCAGGACCCCCTGCTCACTCAGAGTGGCCTAGATGGTCTTGTGGCTTGTGGGAGATGCTGGCTCCCCTGGGGCTTACAGGAGCCACCAGCAAGGGAAGGTTGGCCTGGAGGAGGGGAAGGTCTCAGTAACAGGAGGCCAGTCTCTGGAATGCAGGGGAAGTGTGAGCCAGCCGCAGTGGCCATGCTGTAGCTGTGATGGGCATGGGGGGGTGGGGAGGAGGTCAGGGCAGTATGGGAAGTGTGGCCCGGTGGCCATGGCCCGTGTGCCCAGCTGCACACACTTGGGCTCTATCTGGATAGCAGGGAGAGGCCCCCAAGAGTTTGTGGTGATGTGCAGAACAGGTATTTGGAAAACTCTCCCTGGGGCCAGCAGAAGGCAGTCCCTGAAAGTGTTGATCGAGAAGCCCAGATCCACGTACAGGCGAGCAAAGTTGCCTGAGAGCAGAGGATACCCCAGACACCCAGAGAAAGTAACATCCGTGGGGCGCGGGGTCAGGCTCAGAGGGTGCCCTCGGCACTCAGGGCTTGCAGTCAGAGACCCCACATCCTTCCGCGACCGGGCCTCGGGTTGCCCGACTCTCTCCACATGCCAAGATCATGAGGCCTTGAGGTCGTGGCTGTGGCCAGATCAGGGAAGGTTGCTGCTCCCTGGGTGGGTGCCCATGCTTTCGTCCCCAAAGGCAGCAGTGGGCAGAGATCACCAGGAAATACAGACCCAAGCGTGGGGAAAAGCCATGTGCTGAGGTCAGCGGGAGAACGTGTTCCCCACCCCTGGGGCCCGGGGGCACAAGACCCCTTCAGGGCCCCCAAACTGCTTTCCCTGCGTCGTGATTTTCAAACCATCAGGACAGACTGAATGAGACCGTGATGGTGCTCGAGCCGGAATCCAGCCTGGGAAGCATGGACCTTCCGACCTGGGTTACTGTGAAACAGAGCTTGTGTCACTTCTCATGGTCCTGAGGAGCACCCGGGGCTGCTCAAGGCTTGGGCCTCAACCTTTGAGGCCCAACTGTGCGCCTCAGGGACAGGAGGTGAGAACACAGGCGGTTCCTTCCGTGCCTCGGCCCAGGAGTCTGAGCCAGTGGGGACCCGGTGGTGTTTGGGCCAGAAGAAACTGCTCATGTATAACTGCAGGAGCAGAGTCCTCGCTCCAAATCTACTGTGTGGCTGCTTTGCAGTCCCGGACAAATAACTTAACCTCTCTGAGCCAGCTTGACTCACTCCATAACGTAGGGGCCATTTGGGGTTGGTGCAGGGCCCCCTGCCTTAATGACCCACTCAGCACCTCTAGCGGCAGATCTGGTCATCACCCCCAGTAGCCATTCTCAGCCCCCAGCTGCCACCATTCTCCCGACATCCTGGGGTGGGGTGGGGGTGGCTACTTCTCTGAGGGAGGCCTGCAGGGGCGTCTTTGCCTCTGCTCTGGTGTCCAGTGGGGACCTGGCACCTGGAGGGGCCCGCAGAGGACCTGAATCAGCATGCCCGAGCCGTTAACGAAATCCAGATGTCAGACAGAAAACAGGCCGGCCCCCACCCATCTGGCAGCTCCGGTTTCTTGGAGATTGCAAAAGAAGAAGAAAAATAGAGCCGGAGAGAATCAATCCTAGAGTGTCTGAAACCTTAGAGGCAGGATGTGAATGGGTTCAGGGTCTGGGGGAGGGGCTGGAGACCTGGGAGAGAGGCTGGCCCAGGCCCGCCCCCACCCTGCACCCCTCCACGATCAGAGCAGGCGGTCCCCCTCCTATCTGGAGGAGACAGGACGCTTGAGGCTGCCAGCCCCGCGTTGACCTCTGCCTGGGGCTTCCAGCCTGGGTTTCCTCCACGGCTGGAGTGGCTGAGCCTGGGAAGCCACAGCAGAGAGGCTGAGAGGCTCAGGGCAGGAGTCCAGAGCCTCGGACCCTGAGGCTACAGGACCCCGAGCCTCAGGGACCCCAAGGCTGCCCACCAACCAGGCTGATCTCCCGGTTTTGGAGTTCAGATGGAGCAGAGGGGTGAGGGAAGGAGGGCGGGGCAGTGGGGCACACTGCATGCGTAAGAGACTGCTGGGAGCACAGGCGGGTGCGCACAACACCAAGGAGGCTCCAGGGGGACCTGGGCAGCTGGACAGAATACCAGACCTGCGCAAGCTTGGAGACTAGTGACGGAACGAGGTGGCCGCCTGCTGTTTGGACTGGTGCTGGCCAGGGGTCAGGGCTGTGGTTCCCGGCTTTCTCCCCTCCACTCCCGGGTGGACACTGCAAGTCCGCCATCCCTGCAGTAGCCCCTCATGGCTCCTTCCCAGCACTTTCCCCAGCCTCCGGTGCCTTCTGGGAGAGCTTTCTCTATCTCCAGCCTGCTGACTTAGGTGGAAATGTCTGCCCTGGGGAAGTTAGGGGAAATTAATCCCATTATTTTTCACTTATTTTGGTTTGGGGGACCACAGTCGATGATGCTCAGGGGCTGACTCCTGGCTATGCTTGGGGGACTATGTGGTGTGCTGAGAATGGAGCTTGGGTTGGCTCCAGGCAAGTACCCTCTGTCTATCTCTCTGGCTGCAAAATGAGTCCTTTAATCAATGGCTCCCGGAGCCCCTGGGCACAGTGCTCACCGCCCCAATGGCCAGGGCTGCAGCACCTCCATGCGGCTTCCCAACTGATGGAGAGAAAGTTCTAAAGCCTAAGAAGGCGCTAAAACTGCCCTGGGTTCTACAGATGGACCCCGGCAGGGACAGGGACTGTCAGGTGAGCTTTGGGGTCTCCAGGCACCTGTAGTGGACCCGAGTGGCATGTGCTGGCATGTGGCAGGTGCCCAGGTCTGCTATCTGCTCCCTCCTGGCCCCGACAGTTGGAGCAGCTGTGGGGTGTGGGCAGCTCATGGACAGTCCCTTCTACATCCTTCCTGCTGCCCTAGGCCTGGCAGGAAAGAGTCCGAGATGGCAGGTTTCACATCCTCTGTGGCCAGTTCTCATTTCAAAGGAGCACAGAGCCCAGAGCCCTGGGCCTCACCCTGTGCCCTGCCTCACCTTTCCGGTCCTCTGCCCTTTGACCCCATGGAACAGTCTTAGCCACCTTCAAGGTTTCATGGAAGGCACCTGAGAGGGATGTCTGTGCCTCAGACAGAAGCTCCAGGAAGCCTCTGCTTTCCTCGTCTGCCAGGTAGCCCCCAATGTCAAAAGGACCCACCCACTCCATTCACTCAGTCACATTGACTCTCACTCACACTCACTCCAGTCACATTGACTCTCACTCACACTCACTCAGTCACATTGACTCTCACTCACACTCACTCACATGCACTCCTTTGCTCACTCACATCCACTAACGCATGCTCTCACAGTCACTCACTGGCATTCACTTTCACACTTACTCACCTCTTTCACAACATTCACACACTCTTCGCTACACTCAGTCACCCACACCATCTCTCACTCACATCACGCCAGTCTCTCATCACTGTCTTATCTCTCACTCTCAATCTCACTCTGTCACTCGATAAGGACAGTCAGGCAGGGGCTGGGTTGCCGTGAACTGGACCTGTGCCTCCTTCTGCCTGTTCTAGGCTGTGCCCTCCAGTATGGCTTCATCTCATCTCCTGCTCCTCCTGGGGTGTCTGAGGAAGACCTTGTGGGCAAGGGGACGACACAGTACCCAGCTCTCCACACACCCACAATCCTCCTCTGTGCGTGTGTGTCAATTGAGGCCAGGGGGTCACCCGGGTGCCATGGGTCCTGAGGCCTCCTTTCTCCTCTCTTCCCTTCCCCAGTGGGGGGGGGCGGAGGAGGACGGGAGGGTTTGTGTGTGTGTGCACACACACACACACACACACACACACACATACACACACACTCTCACTCT
Organism: Cryptotis parvus; assembly: GCA_021461705.1. Lineage (NCBI taxonomy): Eukaryota > Metazoa > Chordata > Mammalia > Eulipotyphla > Soricidae > Cryptotis > Cryptotis parvus. The sequence continues at coordinate 58,724 of JAJIBD010007563.1, read as the reverse complement.
GGGCTGCCTGTCCCCAGCCCATCCTTTCTGTATTGCTCCTGCCTCCTGGGCTCTGCGGGTTCCCTGACCCACTTCCCCCTCTTGCCCTTCTCACCTACCCCAACCTGCTTTTCCTCCTAATCCTCCACCCCACCCTCAGCACAGGGCCCGAGCTGTCCGGGGCCTATCGCCTGTCTGTGTCCCAGGTGGTCTGAGGATAGAGGCAGCTCCTATGGATGGGCTCTGCTGCGTCCGTCCCAGGGTGAGTCCACCATGGCTCCCGCATGGCTCCCAGCCGTGTCCCAGTTGAGCTGCAGAGCTGCTTACGCCCCACGGCGAGGACTGTGCCGTGCCCTCAGCCAGGTGTTCCCTTGCTCTCTTTGCCTTTTCCCTCCAGCCAAGCCAGCTGAGGTTTGTCCTGTGCCCTCCCGAGCTTGGGTCCTGCCTGGCCCACATGATCCTGGCACCACTCTTGCTTCCTGGGCATTTGTCCCAGCGTGGCTGCACCTGCTTGGCTGGCGACAGGATGAGGAGCCCAACTCGGGCCCTGCCAGCTGCTTAGTAATTGCTCAGCTTTTCATTCATTCATTCATTCATTCACTCATTCACTCATTCATTCATTCATTCATAATGCAGGGCAGGGGCACAAACCCAGGGGGCCTGCGGTCACCCACAGAGCTGCACCCAGGCCCCAGTTATTGCTTATATTTGGCCACGTCAGCCCTGCCCTCACCCTGCTCTGCCACCCTAACCACGCTGATGGGAGCCCCATTGCCTGGGCTTTTGCTGAGCATAGGACACTGAGACATGTGTCTCCTCCTTTCTCTGCTTTTTGCAAGCTACCCCCATCCCATATTGGGATCCCTGGGGACCTGCACACACCAGCTTCTTGGCTGGGATCTTGGCAGGGGTCCGCGAAACCACAGGCACAGCCCCGGTCCCGACTGCAGTGAGATCTTGCCGCTGCATTCCTGCTGGCCGGATGCTGGCCCAAGGTGTACCCAGACCCATGCTGTCCTGAAGCCCGAAGTGTGGCCATTACCAGCTCGTTAGCAGGCTCAGGCCTGGGCATGGCACTGCTCCAGTATTGCCCTAAATGCTCCCCACATCCCCACTCCCGAGTCTCACAATAGCCTCCCTGTGACCTTCTGCATGGAGGGGAAACTGAGGCACAGGGTGACTGAGGGATGCATCAGGATCACATAGCTCAGGTCAGCCCCAGGTGGAGACTGGCTGCAGTTGGTCTTGAGGAGGGAATGACGCCTCTCGGTGGGCTGCGGAGAGGAAGGGAAGCGGGCACTCACTCAGCACGCTCTGGCGGCGGCCTCACACCGTGTCCTTCACTGCAGGGGCTGCCTGGCGCAGGGCACACAGGGGCCAGGGCTCAGCTGTCACCGGGCTCTTCTGTAGCCCCAGACCCACCGGCTCAATGCCTGAGAGCCAGGTCAGTAGCAGGAATGAGTTCAGCCAGTGCCCCTGGACACTGCTTGGAGACCTCAGCAGAGGGCCTGGCCTATGGAACCAAGGGTGGGGATAGTCAGGGGCGCTGGGAGAGGTTTGTGGGCTGAGGTGTGTGGCCCAGCCTCAGAGTCGGGCAGGGCTCTGGCCCTCACTTCCCTCCCCCAGCGCTGGACACGGCCAGACCTTTGCCTACCCCTCAGAGTGCAGGAATGACAATGCTGACATAGGTCCCTGATATACCGTGGCACACCTTGGTCCAGGAGACCCTGTCTCAGGTGTTTCTCAGCCTTCTCTCACGGTGGCCCCCAAGTCTCCTGCACTTGGAGGGGCTCCTCCATTGACACAGTCCTCACCTGTGGCCCCTTGGACTATTTGGAGCCCTAAGGCTCAATGTGGCTGTAACAAATGTCTGGGCTCCTGCTTCTCTCTCCTGAAGGCTGCAGCTAAGGGGGTGAGGGGAAACCCCATCCCCTGGGGGGAGACCAGGCCCCAGAATTGCCCCTGCTTGGGCTAGGTGTGAGCTTCTGTTTGGGGTAAGGGAAGGGGCCAGGCGGGGCGGGGTCAGGCCCTGCACCAATGGTCCAAGATCCATCAGCCACTCCTCAGGAATGGGGTTCAGGCCTGTTTTGGGGTGCTAGACAGAAGAGAGTTCCTTAAGCCAGGAAACACGTGTCTGTGCCCCAGAGGCTTCCTCTTCCTGCCAGAGATCCAGGCTGAGGAGCAACTGAAGGGGTTCAGGCCAGACCTAAGCAGGGACTTTGTGACTGACCAGAACCAGCCAGTGGAGGGTGCTGGAGGCCTCCAGCCCTTAGCACCAGGAGCACCCTGAGGGTGTGCCCAGCATCTGACCAGCCCCCAAGCCCCAGCCTCCTGGAGCTGGGAACTAACCCTCTTCTCCTGCACCCCTTCTCCACTTCCCAAACAACTTAGATGATTTTGAGCATTGTGGGGTGCAGGGAGTTGTAGGCTCAGTTTGGAGGTTCTGGTAGCCCCGGCATCTCACTGTGTCCCCCGCTTCCTAAGGAAAACACCTTAGGAGCCAGAGGGGTCCAGGCAGAGAAAGCACATAGGGGGTCGAGCTCAGAGGGACCCAATGCTGGGCATCCTGGGTCAGTTTCTTGGCTCAGTTGCGCACCTGTCAGATGGACAGGAAGTTGTCCAGGCCCACAGTGCTTTCTGGAGTATTGTGTCTCAGCTGGTGCTGTGGGTGCCGTACCCAGGCTTCAGCAGGCCTGCCTGGGGCACCTGCCAGTTGTGCAGGTGAGGCTGCATCGCACCAGGTATAGCTCACTTGTGCAGGTGACAGCTCTGCAGTCCTCAGTAGGCAGGTGGTCTGCTTGCTGTGTGAGTGTGAGTGTGTGTGTGCGTGCTTGTGTTGCTGTGGATATAGCAGACTCGTGTATGTGTGTTTGTGTGTGAGCATGTGTGTGTGAGTGTTCTACAGTCATAGCAGTGAGTAAGCGTGGCAGGGCTGCAGCTTCTGTTAAGCCTAGGGGATGCTGGTCCCCAGGGTCCCCCTCAGGATGCCTCGGACAGTGCCCGGCTCTGGGTCCCCTGAACATGGAGAGATTGTGACTGCCTGCCTTGGCGTTTCTCTGCGTTGCATCGCAGCAGCACCACGCTGTCCCACACAGATCTGCTCTGTGACTCCGCTGCATCATCCCCGTGAATCTTAACTGTGCGGAATGAATGTTTTTGGAAATTCTCAATGCAGCATCCCTGGGGTCTGTCTCCCGCATGTGGGCAGTTGGCTGCCAGCGCTGGGAGGCTGGTCTTTGTTTCCCCAGACAAGGTGGTGATTGTGTGAGCTTGGACGCACGCCCTCTCCCCTTCTTGGCCCGGGGAAGTGAGGGGGCAGGGACAGCACAGACCCATCAAGCCCTCCAGCTCTGGCTTTTGCTCCAACCCCAGCAGTCAGGTGCAAGGCTGAGCCAGTGTGAGGAGTATGTGTGATCCTGCAGCGGGCTGGGTGGGTAAGTTTGCTTTCTGCCCAGCGCCCACGCCTCAGGAGAGCTGCCTGGGTCCAGCTGTCAGGGGAGCTTGGACATTAGGACTCTCACACACTTGTCACACATGGGGCTCACTGCACCCAAAGCAATGCACATACACACATTCAACTCATGCACACAGCCTGTTATATCCACAGCAGCATACACACATACATACATACAAACATACTTATATACTAACACACACACTGACATACTCTCACACTCACAAGCCGGCTATAGCCATAGCAACATACACACGCATACATATATACGAACACACACACTCACAGATAATCAAACACACACACAGAGAAGGGAAACAAGAAACAGACTGAGAAGCAGTTTGCCCAAAGGTACCTTGTGTGTCCATACCTGCCCTGAGACCTGGCCCACTGTCCTCAGCCGTGGGTTTTACAGGTTCCCACGACCTTCTAGAGCGTCCACCCCGCCCTCCACCTACCCTCCCCAGGGTGGCGGAGACAGAAGCCCAGAGCATGTGCAGCCTGGAGCCAGGCCCCAGAGCACCTCTCGCTGCCCCCGGTGACTCCCCCGCCATTTTCTGCCTCCCCACCACACAGACTTGTTTCACTCTCCCAGGACCTGAACACGGCTGGCTCAGAGGGCACGAGGGAGAGCTAGCTGGTCAGGGGCTGGGCACCAGCAGGCGTAGGGGCTTGGCCACTGGCCCCAAGCCTTTGAGAAATCCTCTTCTAGCCTTCCCAGGCTCAACAGGTGGACCAGAGCACACATATCTGTGGGATTTGGGGGTCCCTCATGTGCTTTGAGGGGGCAAAGGTGGGCAGGGCTCAAGCGCCCACTAGCTCAGTTTGGTTGTCAAATGAACAGAGTACACTGACTTGGTCACTCAGAGGGTGAAATGTTGGGGTTCTGGAGACTTGCCAGGGTTTTCAGCAGGATGACAGGATAGGAAAGAAGGAGCCTCGGGCCGTGGATGAGGAGAATGTGCTCATTGTACCAGGGGTTGGTGTGTGCTCTTCCCTGTCCCAGCCACGGCCCGAGGCTAGCCAGCAGGAGTCTCACCTGCTCATACTGGTTTCCTACTAAGGGCTACACACGGCTCAAGGTTGCCGGACAGCAGGCCACGGTTTGAACCCTTCTTGGAGCCACAGAGCCACGGTTCCATCTCCCGTTGTGCTCACGGACTGACCAAGAGCTTAAGTCAGGAGATAGGCAGCCACCACCTAGCACCAGTGGTCGATGCTTCCCATGTCTCAGCAGCCTGGCTGAGTTATTCTTCCTTTACACCACCCAGGAGACCAGCCTATTGCAGCCAGCTTGGCTGCAGGCGGTCACATAAATGCTGGACTTAGTGATGACTACAAGAGTATGCTACCTGCATGGCAGAGCCTGGCAGCTACCCTTGTCGTATTTGATATGCCAAATACCAGTAACAATTATAGACCTCATTCGGGGAATGGATTGAGGCTCTTTATGTTCCTGGAGCAGCGATGCCCTTGGGCTCTACTAGCATGAGACAGGACATATGGAGATGTTACTGGGGGCCCGCTCGAGCAAATCGATGATGAACGGGGAAGACAGATACGTGATACAGTGATACCCACTTCTATGGTTTTGGTTACTTTGATCATGTTGAGAAGTTGAGATATGCCTATGCTGGTGGCCTAGGCCCACACATGACCCACTGAGGTCTGTGGAAAGAGGGTGTGCAGTCACAAACACAGAGCATGTATAGGACATGCAGTGTATACACACACACACATACAGTACATGCCCCTCCCGAGTGTGTGCTCACATCTCACATACAGTACATGCCCCGTCCCCAGTGTGTGCTCACACTCACATAGAGTACATGCACCTCCCCAGTGTGTGCTCACACTCACATACAGTACATGCACCCTCCCCAGTGTGTGCTCACACTCACATACAGTACATGCACCTCCCCAGTGTGTGCTCACGCCACATACAGTACATGCACCCTCCCTAGTGTGTGCTCACACTCATACAGTACATGCCCCCTCCCCAATGTGTGCTCACATTCATATACAGTACATGTCCCCTCACCAGTGTGTGTGCTCACACTCACATACAGTACATGCACCCTCACCAGTGTGTGCTCACACTCACATACAGTACATGCACCCTCACCAGTGTGTGCTCACACTCACATACAGTACATGCACCCTCACCAGTGTGTGCTCACACTCACATACAGTACATGCACCCTCCCCAGTGTGTGTTACACTCACATACAGTACATGCACCCTCACCAGTGTGTGCTCACAGACTTATACAGTACAGGCCCCCTCACCAGTGTGTGTGCTCACACTCACATACAGTACATGCCCTCCCCAGTGTGTGTGTCACACTCACATACAGTACATGCACCCTCACCAGTGTGTGTTACACTCACATACGGTACATGCACCCTCACCAGTGTGTGCTCACAGACACATACAGTACAGGCCCCCTCACTAGTTTGCATAGACACTTGAGTTCATACAGTACACGAGCTGTCACCATTGTGTGCTCACACCTACATGTGCAGGTCAACACTCTCACTAGTGAGTTTTTGTACACCTTTATCAGCTTTTGAACACGCACATATTTACACATGGATCGTGGTCGCTCAGTGGAGTTTCTGTCATTCCCAGTGGAGCTAGAGTGGAAGGGAGACTGCTGTAATCGTCCTTAGAGGGTTTCCAAGTAGGTTTATGATGCCCTCTGGACCTAACTTGACTTGGAGGTCACTGCTCTGTGGCTTAGGGGCACTGTGCACAGGTGAGACCTACTGACGCCAACAGGCCCTTTGGGGCTCTTCCCAAAGAAGCACAGACCCATGTGCTGTGCAGTGAGGCCCTGCTGGAGTGGGCCTTTCCCGAGGTGTCTCTCTGCCCCACCCCTCCCACTGCTGAGATCTGGGGCTGCCGAGGGCCAGTGACCTGAGTGTGGCTTGGTGACTGTGTGGGGACACCAGGGACAGCCTCACTGTCCAACTGGGAGCCTGCGGACTCTGTGCTGGCTCTGGCCCAGTGTGCGCAGGGCAGGAGAGGCATCGCGGATCGATGGTCGTGCCCATCCCGCAGCCTCTATGGCTCATGGGCTGTACATGGGGAAGTTCCAGGCAGGGCAACAGGAAGTGCGTAACTGTGCACGTGTGTTTGCATGGAAGTATGTGTCTTCATGTGTGTACATATGTGTGCTTGTGTGCATGTGTATCTGATGGCGGCCCTCGTCCGCATCAGCTGTGGTGTGGGACTGTGTGCACGGTGACAGGTGGGTAACAGGTGGCAGACCCCCGACAGACTCTGCAGAAGCCAGTCATCTCAAGGCTGCCCATCCCTCACTGCTGCCCCCTTCCTCGGCCTCCCCTAATCACACCAAAAGGGGGCCTCCCTAGAACCCCACAGCTTCGAGGTGGTGAGACCAGGCCCTCAGGTCTCCATCCCCTGAGGTGGCCCTGATCCTGTCACTGTAGCTCCTGCTTTGCCTGGGGTCCCTCCAGTCTTCTGGCCTCTGCTGCCCTTTGCCACACCACAGCATCTCCCCCCAGCCACATGGCTGCCCCTACCACTGTGTTCTTCCTGTCCCTCTCACAGTCACCCCTGCGCCACGGGCTGTTCAGTCTCTCCCACACTCATCCCTGCACCATGGGCCGTCTAGACACTCTGGAAGTCCCCAACCCTCCACCCCCTAATGTAAGCTCCCCTGCAGCTGCAGACAGCCCTGCATTGGGGGTCAACCCTGCACTCCCTCTACCAAGCCCCTTCCTCATGGACCCTCCCCTTTTCCCTTTGCCTCTCCTGCTCCTCCTCCACCCACCCATGTGGCCTCAGAGCCTAGGCTGAGATGTGTGGTAGACGTGGTGATTGAGCATCTGTGCCTGCATGTTGAGTATTGTAAGTGCAGAAGATGCGGGTGGGGACAGTACAGGACATGGCGAGGACGGGAGCCGATCCCTTGCAGGGACCATGCTACTGGATGGCTTTTGGGGAGGTGACACCCTGTGTGGAGTGACGGGGGCCTAGTAGAGGGGTGCAGAAAGCAGGTCTGAGGCCAGGCAGGAGGGAGCAAGCACAGGAAGGTCATGTGGGCCAGACAGTGGCATTCCCGGAGGGGCCGGGAACACCCATGTCCTCGGCACCACTGTCCTCTCCCCTCCCCCAGCTGGGCTGCCCTCTTCGGAGGGACATAGATGAGCACTTGTCTCCGGGTCCCCAGTGCTCCGCCTGCCCCCAGGCCCACACAGTGGGACAGGAAGTGTGGGCGCCCTCTCCCAGCTGCCCGGGTGGGATGCAGCAAGCCGGGCCAGCCTGCCCGGGAGGGACAGAGGGCCCATTGACAGCGCGCCTTGGCCTCAGGGGGACAATAGGCACCCCTCAGGAGCTTGTGCAGGAAGTCTCCATGCCACCCCACCCCCGCTGGCCTCTCTCAGGCCTCATTTGTAAGCTAGGGGCACCCATGTTCTCTCTGCCTCTCCTCCCACCTCCTCTTTGTTGGGCCCAGAGATCCAAGACAGCCCGTCTATGGTCTCTGGTCCCAGAAAGAGCACTGGCGAGGAGCATCCACTGTGTACCCACAGGGACGCATTAGCACCAAGAGCTCTCTTAGAGAGCTGGCATGGAGGGCTTCCTGGAGGAGGAGTGGTAGTTCTGAATGTGCCTTAGCCAGGGGCACGTGTTGAAGCCGCGACAGTCCTGTGGTGCCTCCCGAAGCACAGCGGAAGCCAGGATGCAGCCAGGCCCATGTGGGGAACACACCTGTCTACAGAACCTTCGCAGCACACAACCGTAGGGTCGCTGTGCCAGCTAGGACTGTATAAGGTGTATCTGTGGCACCAGCTCCCTGACGTGAGGTGGACACCCCAAGTGACCTCCCGATCTGGCCGGGTAGAGCCAGAAGCTGCTGCAGATTCCTGCACAGTGCCCGGGAGTGAGGGGTGCACCTGGTCCTGGTCCCGCCGCTTCCGGTGCTGTGTCACCCTCCAGGACAGCTGGGAACACTGAGGCACTAAGGCCTTGCAAAAAGGAGCGTGTCCTGGGCCCAGAGTGGGGTGTAGGTGGCAGTCAGGGTTAGGCACAGTGGGGACCCCAGTTAAAGCACTTCCATTTGTGAAATTCTAGGCTCTGGGGTGGTCCGGATTATGTAAACTCCAGAGCCCCCCTTTCTCCAGGGCCATAGCACTGCTTTCGTGGTCTGTCATTAGTTGCCTAATAAGTTTTGCTGCTCCTAGCAGTGCTTGGGGCTTACTCCTGGCTCTGCTCTCAGGGACTTTCAGGGATAACTCCTGGTGGTGCCTCAGGGGACCATATAGGATGCCAGGGATCGAACCTGGGTCACCCACGTGCAGGGCAAATGCCTTAAGCCCTGTCTCTCTGGCCCAATTATTTTTAATTGTCTACTCCCAGTAGTGCTCGGGGTCACTCTTGGCAGTGCTGGGGATCCTGTGGTGTGGGGCTGCCCTTGGCCTTGGAACCCACACCCCAGCCCAGTTTTCATGGTTGATCAGGACACTGGGCTTGCTTCCCTGCTGACCAGTAGGGTCCTGGTGCGAGCACACTGAGCAGATGAGGGGGGCCTGTGGGCAGTAGGCAGGTGTCACGGTGACTTCTCAGTCCTCTCCTCGCCTCCATAACTGCTGGTTTGGCCCCACTGGCCTGCTGGGACCAAGGTGTCAAGCTGGACATGGTGAGTGGCCAGCCCCAATGGGTGGCACCTGACTCTCCAAGGCACTCTGTGGGGTAGAGTCCTGCAGGGAGCAAGGATAGGGAATCACCCAGTGGCTGCAAGTGTTGCAGTGTCCACGAGCCCACCCAGAGCTCAGACCTGCTGGGAGGGGTGTCTAGACCAACACAGTGGTGGCGGCTGGGAGATACAGCTGAATATGGGGACGCCATAGAACTGCTGCCCTGAGGTCTGAGCACGCAGCACACACTACGTATGCACTCACTAGTTTACATGCATGCATACATGTGCACTCACCAACATACATGCATGCACATGTGCACCTCAAAAATACATGCACACTCACACCAGTACACACACATTCACACCAGTATACACATACACGCACTCACAATATACATGTACACTAGGACACATGTACATTTGTACCTATATACATGCACACACACTTGCACTCACCAATATATATGCTAACCTGTACACATGTGCACCACATCAATATACACAAATGTACACACATGTACACACATGTGCACGTACACCCATATATCCGACACTGGCACACACAGGCACAATCACGCACTCAGTATGCATGCATGCCTCCAAACACATGTACACACATGCATGTACTCATATGCACACCAGAATATAGCTGCACACATGTATGTGCACATGCACAATCACACACATGCTCCTTCACACATCAACATGCATACCTACATGTGCAGACTCTTGAGCACACAAACATGTGCACAGCCATACACATACACATTCACCAATGCACACCTGCACACATGCATTTGTGCATACTCACATGCATACTCATGTACATATTTGCGCAAACACACATATGTGCACATACCTACCCACACGCTTACTTGCTTATGCCCTGCCCCGCTGTCTGGTCACTGACAGCAGCAGCATGGGCCTGATGGTAAAGGTGGGTGATGCCTGGATTATCCGGAGCCTCTGACCTCTTTCCTGCCCCATCAGAATCACCACAGGTGACCCGGAAATTCAGTCACAGCTGGCAAAGACTGCAAGACAGCCAGCAAGACTGTGCTGAAGGGCCTGCCACCCACATGCTGTGTGACCCTGGACAGGTGCCTTAGCCTCCCTGGGCTTGTTGCCTCATCTAGAGACAGAGTTGGAATGAGAGTCGGTGTGTAGCCATGACAGTGACACTCAACTCCAGGCTCAGACGGGCAGACAAGGCGGGTCGATGCGCGACCTCAGCCCGTGGCTCCGTGGAGTGGCCCAGACTGCTGACTCAGTGGGCCACGGCAGTCAGCTCGGATTCCTCATCTGGCTCTCGGCCGCCCTCCACACCCTTCCCCGGAGCTATTTTGAGCTGCTGTCCGTCGCCTCCCTCCATGGGTGACCCCCAGCTTGACTCCAGCTGAGCCAGCACCTGCCCTCCCTAGCACCACCCCGGTTCTGTGGGGCGCCTGCCTCCAGCCTGGCCAGCTAGAGGGGCTCATGACTGCGGGCACTCAGGCCACTCCTCCTGTGGAGGACAGCTGGGGCCTGCAGCTGCCTTTCAGGGGGACAGCGTCCTGGGGGCAGAGTGCCGGGACCCGCCCAGATGGGCCCACTCCACCTGTGCACTGTGCCTCCACGGCCCCGACCCGTGTCCCGCCTGACTGCCCAGACCCGTGTCCTGTCTGCTCAGACCCTTGTCCCCTCGGCTCCCCAGACCCGTGTCCCCGTGTCAGCCACAGCAACAGTGTTCCCGGGGATGTGAGCAGACCCTGCCTGGCTGCAGGCCTGGTGTCCTCACAGGAGCAGGCAGAGGAAACCACACTTGGGCAAGTTCTTAAGTGTGGGGAGCTGGGACTGAACAGGTCGTGGCGCCCCAGGGAGTGTGGGGCCAGGGACAGCCCTGAGGAGGTAGGGAGGATTGTGAAGACCCCTGAGGAGGGCAGGAGCCTGGCTGGGCTTCGGGAGGCCACAGCAGGGGACCTTAAAGGGCACCTGCGCATCCAGCAGGCTGAGAAGTGCTCAGGGAAGAGCAGGTGAAGGTCTGGGAGCTGCGATTCCGTGAAGTGAGGTTTGGGGCTTGCATGTCAGCGGTGTGGGGGAGCAGGAAGCTCAGCTCAGCTCAGCAGGGCTGGAGGAAGCCGGGGCTCCTGCCTGGTCCCGCAGGTAGCTGGCATCAGTGCTGGGCAGCTCTGACCGGGCAGGTGGGCGGCTGGAGGGGAGAAGGGACCGACTCAGCAGATCAGCCACCAGGCCCAGGCAGGGCTGCTGGGGCCCTGGGAAGTTCACGAGCCGACAAGAGCTTCTGTCTGCTTTTCTTCCCAGCCCTGGAGAGCCGGGAAGCTGAGACTTTTGCAATCACTGAGATTTGGATGTTTTCCACCCCCTGGGCTGCCCCCACATCCCCCGCGCCCTCCCCGCCTGCTGCTGGCTATGGAGGAAGCCAGTAGAGGAAGCAGATAACTCCGGCAGCGGCTGCGCATGTGATTTAAAGCCTTTGCTTTCCAGAAAGTTCTCGAGGTTCCTTCAGACTGCCTTGGGGTGGGATTTGGTGCTGGGGTGGGGGTGGCTGGGGAATCTCTGGGCCTTGGGCCTGGAGAATGGGGATTTGGGGGCTGCTCACCCCTAAGTGCCTGGAGGGCGTGTCTTCCCCGCCCTGCTCTTTCCCTTTGGTGTCCATCCCCTTCTCCCACACCCCTCACCCCCTCCCTCACTCTCCCCTGCTCTAGTTTCCTTCCCTCTATCTGCCAGCCCCCCTACACCCCCTCTGCAGCCCTCTCTGGGGTTTTCCTGAGCCCTTTCCTGTCCCCTCGCGAGCACCCATTGTTCCTGGCTGGTGTGGTAGTGAGGCCAGCTCTGCTCTGGCCCTGGGCTGGGAGCAGGCTGGAGGGTGGCTGCTGGCCTGGCTCTCTGGGCCCAGCTGGGCTGCAGCCAGAACCTAGGGAAGGGGCCGGGCTGGGGAGGAGGCGTGTCCAGGGAGTCCAGGGTGGGTGTGGGCAGTGGCCTGTCCCTCCCAGCCCCATCCTCCCTCCAGGCCCTCCCCCCAGACCTTGCAGCATGTCCTGCCGAGGCCGCTTCCTGGGACACAGACTGTAGGGCTGGGCAATCCCACAGGCTCCAGGTACCACATGCGTGTCCACCGGGTTGTGGGGCCTCTGGAGGGGCCCATGAAAAGTAGCCAAGAACACGGAAAAAAACAGTCTGGGACACTTGAGTGAATAGTGTCACTTGTTCTTTGGGTTCTGTGTGTTGGGCCTCCCCGGCAGTGCTCAGGGCTGGTTCTCAGCGGTGCCGGGGGTCCGGCTGGGCCCCTCTGTGCACGGCCTGTGCTGCCTCATCATGTCACTGGGCCAGTCCCCACCCCCGCCCGGCTGCTGCGCCTTCTCAGCAGAGCGTCACTTTGGGCTGAGAGGAGTGACCGTCCCATGTCTGTGTCATGGGCGAGTGCCACGCTGGTGACCAGCAGCCTCTGGTCAGCACACTCTGCTGAGTGCTGTGGCTGCCAGAACTTTCCACAGACGCGAGTCTCACGTGGGTCTGAGTCTGGAAGCGGTGGCCGAGGGGTCTGTGCCAGGTGGGGCTCCCCAGTTGGTGACAGGCAAAGCCCTGGGTGGAGCCGGCTGTGGGAACATGTCTCAGGCGTCCCATGTGTTTGCATATTCCGGGACTACTGCACAGAGCTGGGTGCTAAGAGCAGGGGCTGGGAGGTCGAGGACAGAGGGCAGAGGGCAGTGATGCTGGAGTGTGCTCGCCTTCCTCCACGCTGGACTGCAGTGGCCGCGGGTCTTGCCTGTGGCTCTTGGTTGGGTCTGTCAGTGGGACGGGGGAGAGGGTGAGGAGTGAAAGGTCAGGAAGTGGGGGTCATGTGGGGTGCCCCAGCCCTGCTAGGAAGGTACTGGGGGAGCAGGACCCTTCCTCAGTGTCTCTTCCAGGTCTGGCTCTGGGTGGGCAGGGAGGGCAGAGGGCAGTGAGCCTGAAGTGAAATTCAGCAGAAGCTTCTATGCAGGAGGGTACCTGGCCCCCAGAAGGGGGACCCCAAGAGCCCCACGGGGCTGCCCAGGAAGGCCAGGAGCAGGGTGCAGTGTCCCAGGCCCAGGGTGGGTCTTTGAGGAGGCAGCTGTCCTGCCTAACATCCTCTACTCAGGGCCAGGCAGACCACCAAGAGCCACTGTTTTCTCCTCGGTGGGCCACAGGGACGCCAGGCAGGGATGGGGCTGAGCCCAGTCAGCTGACTCAGCCTCCGGACATGTGATGCCACGTGCCTGGGTGAGCAGGTATGTGAGGGGGCCTGGGCACACAGGTCAGGCCCACGGCCCTGAGGTCAGTCTCACCCTCCTGAATGGGGAAATGAGCCAAGAGCAGGGAAGGGCCATCCTGAAGAGAGCAGGGAGGACTGTCAAGGCAGTGTGGGGGAGGACTGCCCGGCAGGGAGAAGAGGACCATCGGGCAGAGCAGAGTGGGAAGGACTGTCCCAGCACCCTCCTATCTGCACCCCAGATAGCAACTGTTTCCCGGTTTCCGCCCACCTGCCGGGCTCCATCTCTGATGTCCTGGCCAGGGCGGGCATGGACAGAGCAGGCCTGAGTCAGGCAGGCTGGGGTCAAGTCAGACCCCGCTCAGGCTCCAGCAAGGCCTTCAACCCGACCTCTGGGTGCCGGATGTTTCCTCTGAACTCCCGGACGAACCATACTTGACTCATAGAGATGTGGAGAGGACTAGGCTGGCCAGACTGGGGGGTGTGCCTGCAGCTGGCCCTCCTGAGAACCCTGGACCCAGGCAGCAAAGGCTGGGGTCATGGCATGAGGCACTGCCCAGGTCCTCTGCCCCCACGTGGCCACCACCTGCTGCCAAGAGGCCAGTGTCCGCCCTCCTCCCCAAAAAGGGGCAGCATCTAAAGCGACCAAGGCAAGCTCAGACTCACTCTGCATGGACTGAGGGAGCTTGAGGCCGCAGGGACAGAGCGGTCACTGGGCAGTGATCACACAGCTGTGTCACGCAGCAGCTATGGCTCCCTCTGCTTCCCTTCGAGTCAAGGGAGCAGTTGAGTCCATGGGCAGGGCCAAGCAGCTGTGTGGACAGTGAACGCAGGGATCAGACCCAGCAGTGAGAGTGGCTCTGCCAGGCCCCCACGGCCACTGCCATGTGTGGACAGGCGCCGCTGCGTTGGCTCCCAGCACTATAGGAAGGCACCCGGCGCCCCCTCGTGGACAGGAGGGCAAGCAGCAGGGCGTGAACTCCAGCTTCTGAGAAGGGAACGAGCTACGGATGTTTCCGCTGCCTCTCACCTGGCACAGTTTTGTTTGTTTGTTTCTAAGTTTTCATCTCAATTCAATATCAGCATTTCTCCCAACCCTTTAAAGAGAAATACCCTTATAAGTACACACGTTTCTTCTTTGTCATGTTTCTGTGGCTACACCATCACTCAGGGGCCAGGATGCTTACTGAGCGTGGCCTGACCAGCTTCAGTTGATCATTTCATCCTCCCTGCCAGGAGCCCTGCCTTCACCTCGGTCATGTCTCTGATCATCCCCTAGGGCAGTCCCCAGAAATAAGACAGTTAGAGACTGCTAGTGGGGAGGAGAGTATTTTTAATAATTTATTTATGGTTTGGGTTTCGGGACCACAAGTCATGTGGATGCTCAGGGCTTACTCCTGTCTCTGTGCTCAGGGATCACTCCTGGCAGAGCAGGGGGACACTATGGGAAGCCAGGGCTTGTACTCAAGTCAGCCACACGCAAGGCAAGGCCCCTCCCTGCTGTACCATCACTTTGGCCCCAGAAAGGGGACTTGTAAAGGTGTCATGGCCTCTGGCCAAGTTTAAGAAACAGAGCAAGAAAAGTGCCCCCTCTCCATGCCTGTCCCTTCACTCGGCCGGGTGTCCAGGACTCCGATTAGCAGGTCCAACTGCCTCAGCAGAGTAACGGCCCCTTGCCAGCACCGCGACAGTGGCTGACCCCACATGTGCTCACACCTCCCGTGGCGGGAACCTCAGCTCCCTCTGGTCACCCTCTGGCAATCATGTGCCAAAGGCAAGCCTCACGGGCCCTCGTGAGGGGTGCCCGGCCTGACCAGGTCTAGCTGTCAGCGCTCCTGGGGTGTGTCCAGCTGTGTTGACCATGCTAGGCTGCTAGTGCCCCCGGGGTTGCCCGGCCGTGCTGACGCGGCTGGGCTGTCAGCACTCCCGGCTCTTCTGGATACTTCTCCTTCCTGTCAAGTGCTTTGGTCTCTGCACCTCCCCGTCTTCAATTCCCAGGCCTTGGAGGATGGTCCTCGGAGTCTGAGGGGCCCAGCTCAGTCCCCATTCATGGGGCACCGAGCCCGCAGGCCCCCACGGCCTCTGACACATGAACAGGCTCTGAGCCTGTGGGCTCATGCCCAGCTCCTGGAATCTCTGGACCTCAGCGGGGGTGTGCAGAGCCAGACTCCAGGGAACCTGGTCACGCCTGGGGTCCTTCCCACCTGGCAGTGCTGGCCCCTGCTGGTCCCAGGCCCTCTGGTGGTGGTGTGCTGGGGAGTGCAGAGAGCCCCCGGCACTGCGGAGGGGGTGGAAGTTGCTCCTTCCTTCAGCTCAACATGAACTGTGGCTCCCCCCAACTTTTACAAAACCAAGGCCTGACCCAGGACTGGGAGGGACACAGGGCAGGGAGGGTTACAGGCTGGGAGGGACCGGCTGGGCTCAGACACTAAACCTCCCTGGGTGCTCTCAGAGTTGCTGATGGGGAAGGTCCACCTGGCCGGGCACAGAGACAATCCTGGGACCCCGGGCCCTTCACACCTGGGAATCTGGGTGGTCTCAGCGTGAGCATCTGTGTCCCTAGGACATTTCTCTCACCACACCGGTCCCAGAGGGGTCGTAGAGCACATTGTGATGGCTCTGAGTTTGCATAGACACAGCAGGCTGATCCTGCATGGACACAGCAGGCTTCATCTGCATGGACACAGCAGGCTGATCCCCACCTCATGAGATGCCCCAACAGACTCGACCACCTGCTGGGGTCCCTCAGATCGGCTCTGGGCCTGAAGTCACCGTGCTGTCACCCTGGTGGGCTCGGACCCCGTTGGCCTCCCAGGCCCACCTTGCCCTGACTTCCCACGGGCCTCCTTTCCGCTTCTGAAGTAGACCATGGGCGACACTGTCTGTCCTGCCTCAGTCCTCACCCTTCACCCTGAGTACCCAAGGAGTTAGCCATCTCCCCAACTGGGTGGTCTCTGCCAGGTCTGCAGCCACGCCCAGCGCCAGCTCCCCTTGTCACGCTCTGCTCTGGGTGAGCAGCTTTATCTGTTCCTCTTGTTTTACGGGCCTCCCCCCAGCAGTGCTAGGGGCGCCCTGGGCTGAGGGGAGCCGGCTGGGGCTGGAACTCAGCCTCACAGGCTGTGCTTATGCTCCTCTGCCCAGGCATCCCCCTTTGAGTCAGGGGGACCAAGTCTACCTCATAACTCATTTCAGAATCCCAGAGGCAAGAGGTCAGACAAGGGGCTTGCTGGATCAGTCCAGAGAAGGAAGGGCAGGGGGGCTGGCCAGACACCCCCTCACTGGGCATTCCAGGGTTCACAGAGCTATGCGCTCACCCTCAGCTGTGAACTGATGGACCCCAACCCTGAGTGTCCCCTGAGTGCTCCATGCACACCAGGCTCAGACCAGGCCAGGACAAGAGCCAGAATTGAACTCCTGCTGGCCAGAGGTCAAGAAGATTCAAAGGCGTCTGGCCATGAGCCCCAAGACTCGCTGTCTGACTCTGAGAACCCGTCGTCAGCACCTGGGGCACATTGTGGAGATCCCTGCTGCCATTGAGGAGTCACTGAGGGGTGAGATTGGTGTTTCCAGCACTGCCCTTGTGACGTGCTCGGGACCGGCACAGCACCAAAAGCTGAGCACTGTGCTGGGTGTTCTCCATGTGTTCCTCACGACACTCTTAGGGGGTGACACTGCCCTTGTGAGGTGACAAGATGGCACGTGGGGCTCTCCATCCTGGGCCTTGGACCCTTCCCCAGGGAAATGGTCAGCTGGAAACGGGGCCTCTCCCAGCCCCGGCTGCTCCAGCTCCAGATGGGTTACTCCGGAGCTGGTTACTCTGGAGGCCACACTCTCGGTGACCAGCTCCTAGGCTCCGCTTACCGGCTAGGCTGGGGACCCTCTTTGAATGGCCACAGCCTAGAGCTTGTGTGGTCTCCCCAGGCCCTATGTGTGTGATGGAAACGCAGGAACAGGAATGAGGTGGGCGGGGACAGTTGGACATGTAGCTTCTGCCCGGCCCCCACTGACAGTCACCAGTGCGGACCCCATTTCAAACAGAAGCTCCCGTTTTTAATACTGGAGCAGCTTCGAGACACCTTTCAGCCTGCCTGTTGTTCATGATAGCAGAAATCAGGGCCAACTCAGAGGTCTCCTCCCTGATGTGCGAGGAGGTAAACACAGTGGAGCCAGAGTGAGCCTGGAGCGGGTCGCCCCAGAGAGGTGAGGGAGCAGGAGGAGCAGGAAGGTCTCGCCTGCATGAAGTGGAGAGGGAGGGAAGGGAATTGGGTGTCGGGGGTCAGGACACAGGCCTGAGTCCAGGGCTGGGGCGGAGGGCGGGCAGGATGGGGAGTGACCCTGTGGGCCTAGGGCTCTTGGGGCGGAGGTGATAAAAATGTTCAAAGATTAGATTCTAGCAAGGCCGTGAAACACAAAGATACTAACTCCTGTAAGGGATGGGGTGTGGGTGAAATGGCTCGGACATGGGAGAGGCGCAGGTTAGGTCTGACAAGGGAAAGGTGGCTGCTGGGGGAGCAGAGCAAACCCACAGAAAGATCCGCACGCCTGGCAGAGTGGCCTGGTGACAAGGATGGGGAATGGCAGGTGTCGGTGAGGACGAGAAGGAAAAGTCACCCCGGGCCACCGTCGCTGGGGGTGCTGATTGGCACAGTTTCTGAGGAAAACGACATAGAGGTCCTTCAACAATGAACGGGGCAGTAACCCCGAGGTTCAGCACTGACCTTCCCAGGCTCACCCCAAGGACACTCATGCTGTCATCGAGGGACGTTTGCACCTGCATCCAGCTGCCAGCCCGCACAGCCAGAAGCCTATCAGCAGAGGCTGGTCCCGGCTGAGCTCCGTGGACTCCCGGGAGTGCTGCGCTGCCCTTGAAAAAAGATTAAACTGGGGGTCTGGAGCGATAGTGCAGCAGGGAAAGCAGTTGCCTTGCATGTAGCCAACCTAGATTCAATCCCCCGACGTCCCATTTGGTCCCCTGAGCACCACCAGATGTAATTCCTGAGTGCAGAGCCAGGAGTAACTGCTGAGCATCGCCAGGTGTGATCCAGAAAGCAAAAAACAAAACTGTAGCATCAGGGAGAGAGAGCACAGCCAGAGGGGCGCTTGCCTTGCACAGGCCGGCCCGGTTCGATCCCCAGCATCTCCTAAGGTTCCCCTAGCTCTGCCAGCAGTGACCCGAAAGCACACGGGTGGCCCAAAAGAGGATCCTGTGGCTGTGGGAATGAAATGGATGAAAACGGGGTGGTTGTGCTCTGTGAAATAAGGATGGGAGGATAATCACTACAGCTAATGTGGGCTGGAAATAATGAAAGCAAACAAACTGGCAAAAATAGCAAAGGTAGTGGAGAGACAGTGCAGGGGGTTAAGGTGGGTTGCTGGCATGCAGCCAACCCAGGGTTTGTGGTTTTTATGTTTTCATTTTTTGCTTTTTGGGTCACACCTGGCACTGCTCAGGGGTTAGTCCTGGCTCTGCACTCAGGAATTACTCCTGGCGTTGCTCAGGGAACCATATGGGATGCTGGGGATCGAACCTGGGTCAGCCATGTGCAAGGCAAATGCCCAACCTGCTGCGCTTATCGCTCCAGCCCCAGCACCAACCCAGGTTTGATCCCCAGCACCACATATGGTTCCCCAAACCCTGCTCGAATGATCCCGGAGCCAGAAGTCAGCCCTGAGCACCATGGAGTGTGGCCTCCACCAAGCAAACCAAAACCACAGCAGAAGAAAACACACACCCATGACATGGAGTGTGGCCTCCACCAAGCAAACCAAAACCACAACAGAAGAAAACACATACCCATGACTAGGCACAGTCGCACTTTCGTATGCGAAATCACACACATCCCGAGTCACTCGCCCATTGTACAAGGTCTTTAACGGTGACTGTGGAAACTGGGTGTTCTGTGCTGGTGACCAGCAAACCGTGCTGCTGTCCATGAGTTCAGATGCTCAGGTTACCCTTTTGTGACTGAGGTGGCACCCAGAAACACTTTGCTTTTGTTTTGAGAGGAGAAAAGGGGGAAGGGGAAGTCGCCTTACACCTGGAGCGCAGACCATGAATGCTGACGAGGGCCTGGGGGCCTGGGGGCAGCACTCTGGCCTGACGGACCCCAAAGCCCTGTTTGCTTCTTATTCTCTAGGCTCGCCCAAGGGTGAGGGGTTGACCCCCTACCAGGGCAAGAAGCGCTGCTTTGGCGAGTACAAGTGCCCCAAGTGCAAGAGGAAGTGGATGAGCGGAAACTCCTGGGCCAACATGGGGCAGGAGTGCATCAAGTGCCACATCAACGTGTACCCCCACAAGCAGGTGAGCCGCTGGCTCCTTCCTCGTCCCGCCGGGAATGACTGCGGGAGGCCGTTCTGGGTGAAGCAAGCTGAAGGGATCCCCAAGGGGCCCTCACTGGGGCCCAGCTGGACTCTGGAGTGAATGAATGAGTGAATGAGTGAGTGGTGCTGGAGCTGCTTCAGAGCCGCCTGTGTAGGGGCCCTGCTTGGGGTTCACCAGAGGGGTTAAGGCAACATTTGCTCTGGGAGGAGCCCGAGAGATAGTACTGGGGTAGCGCATTTGCCTTGCATGCGGCCCACTCAGGTTCTATTCCATATGGTCCACCCAAGTCATTTATGAGCACGGAGCCAGAACCCCTGAGATCTCTGGGTGTGGGCCCAAAACCTAAAAATCACCGGGGTGGTGGGGGAAGCGCGAGCAGTTCCAAGGGGGAGGCACCCTAGGAAGACATGAGAGTAGGTGCAAATGTCCAGGGGCAAAGCTGGATCCATCTCTGCCCCCACACACTGGTGGGTCTCCATGACGGAGGAGGCAGGGCTCAGCGGGCCACTGTCCACTGTGTCGTCTCCCCAGAGGGAGGGTAGGAAAGGTGCTCAGTCCCCTCTGCAGGGCAGCCAGGAAGAGGGGCCCGTGATCAGGGACTGTGGCTGGGAGGAGCACCCTGGAGTCTGGAATGGGGGAACAAGTGGCCTGGCTCCAGTGGGAGGGAGGAGGACAGGGGGAGGAGGACATCGCGGGACAGGCTGGACAGTGGGGGTTGGGGGTCAGCAGAGGTCACTTCCTGCAGGCGTGGACCTGCTGGGTCTGACCCTCTGTGGCTGGACAGGTCCTGGCGGGAGGCCGCTGAGATCGATCCCAAACCCCAGTGCCTCCGTGGCCTCTGCACCCCACCCCAGATCCTCTCACCCCAACATGCACCCCGGATGCCAGGCCCCTGCTGGTGCCCTGGGCTGCCCGGTCCATGCCCTGCTCAGCCGCAGGCACATGCAGACTCCTGACTGCACCATCCCCACACCCATGCTGAGGGTGGGGTCTGGGAAACCCCCTCTGCATCATGCTCCCCTCCTCTGCTCCTCTGCAGGCAGGGGGCAGCGTAACAGAGTCCCTGGCTAGCAGCGCGGGGGCCTGGGACCACCTCTGCACACCCGGGCCCAGCGGCTGTCAGGCTGCTTTCCCGAAAGGTCAGCAGCTGGGCCATGCCCTGCTCCCCCAGGCAGCGAAGGGCCAAGGAGATGCTTGGCCCAACAGCATCTGGGGGGTGTTGGGGCTGGTTGTTTCCCGCCCCCAGCCCTGACCTGAGAACCCTCCCAGCCCCTACAACCACATCTGTTTCCTGTCAGCTTCCCCTGTGGGCCTGCCCCCAGGAGAAGAAAACAGTAAAGGGCACCCGCCTGGCCGCTGGGGGGGTGGGGATGGCCAGGTCATCTTCCCAGCTGCTGAATGTTTGCACTAGGCTGAGGGGGGAGACCCGCCTCCCCAGCTGCACCCAGCGGGGCTGCTTCCAGCCAGGGACCTGGGAAGGTCTGGGCCTGTGGAGCAACCTGAAGAGGGCAGAGCCTCGAAGGGTCTGGGGGAGGGCTGGAGGAGCGGGGCATGAGGGGCGGGGCCTGGGGTCTGGTTGCTGCTGCGGGGCTGCTGAGGGTCTTGCAGAGGTTCCTACCAGGTCTCCGCTAGCTTCTGGCTCCCAGGCCACCCCCAGCCCTACCTAATAATAACAAAAGCCAACACTGATAATATATACGAGGCACTGTTGGAATAACTCTGCACCTATTAACTGATTCACTTTTCAAAACTGCCATAGATCACGACATGCACACGCTCAGCAGCCCCCATTTCACAAGGCTCAGCCTTGTGGAGAACAATTCTTCCAGCAAACAAGCCCCTCAAAAAGCCGGGGTGGCCATACTAGTATCTGACGACGTAGACTTCAGGTTGAACAAAAACGTAAGAGACAGTGAAGGTCATTTCTTAATGATCCTGGGATCTTTACATCAGGAAAAACTCACGCTCCTAAACGTATATGCACCTTATGAGCAACCAGCAAAATACTTGAACAACTGTTGGTGGGCTTGAGGGAAGACATTGATAGCAACACAATAGTAGTTGGAGATTTCGTACAGCTTTGTCACCTCTGGACAGCAAGGAGAAATTTAGGACCCAGCGAGGTTAAGGGATTTGCAAGAAGTCACATAGACTTTTCTGTCTTGGCCAATTCCTTGTATCAGTAGTTTAAGCATGGTTCATGTATTTCTTCATCCCGGAGCCAGCCTCCCATCCCAGTAAATGGGCCGGCGTAGCCCAGCAGGTAGGGCTTTTTGCCTTGCATGCAGCTGACCCTGGTTCAATCCCGGCATCCCTATGGTCTCCCAAGCTCCTCCAGGAGTAATTCCTGAGTGCAGAGCCAGGAGTAACCCCTGAGCATTACTGGGTGTGTCCCCCCAAAAAAAAAGATCCTCAAAGGAGAGACGGGCTTGCTCTATGGTAAAATTGCAGCCTTCAGGAACATGAGCTAATAATTGTCAAAAGGGCTAATACCAACCTAGAATTGAGCATTAAATACAAGCAAAAAGATGCACATGATAACCTCTATGTGTATTACAATCCACAATATGTAAGAGAAGGAAGAGAGAGGGAAAAAGAGAGAAAAGAGATAAAGAACCTGCCATAGAGGCAGGCTATGGGAGGGGAGGGAATCGGGGACATTGGTGGTGGGAAATGGGCACTGGTGGAGGGATGGGTGCTGGAACACTTTGTGTGACCGAAACCCCCAAACATGAACAACTTTGTAATTGTATATCTCACGGTGGTATAATAAAATATTAAATTTAAAAAATTTCATCCTTCAGCCCAACCCTTAATGGCACGCAGCCAGCCTCTTTCCCCCACCCATAAGGCAGAAAGTCAGGCAAGGTTGAGCCTCGTGGGGGGCATCTCTGCCAGGAAAGACCAGCTGGAGGAGGGAACTGGACTGGTGCAGAGCTGCCTTCAGAGCCCCTTGCAGAAATAAGGTGTCGGGCCCGCATGGGGAAGCACGGGAGACCCGAGGGACCCCAAGTCTAATGCGAGACCAGGGAGCCCTTCTTACGGCCCACCAACAGGCCTTCCCAGGTGACGCCCCTTGGAGCCTACACAGCCCGGATGTCCAGTTTCCATTTTAGTGCCGCTCTGTCAGCCGCTGCCCCCACCCCCGTCGTCATCACAAGTCTAAAATCCCGCTGGGGATAGTGACACAGTAACAAATCCATCGCTGCTTCATCTCAGCCACTCACTGCCAGTGCCATCAGGGACCGGGCTCCACGTCCACACCCTCCGCCAGTGTCCGCTTCCTCCCACCAGGTCTCAGGGTTCCCTGGAGCTCTGCCCTCTCCACCAGAGTAAGCTCAGTTCTTTAGACCCAGATCTCAGGTTCCTTGCTCTCCCCCGACCGTACGAGCGAGATCATTCTGTGGCTGCCCGTCTCCTGCCTTCACTCGCGAAGACGCTCCAGACACACCCACCTAGCAGTGAAGTGCATGACTTCACCTTCCTGCCGCCTGAGGAGATGTCCCTGACCCGTTTGTCTACTCGTTTGTTCTGGTTCGGTTTTCACATTTTGGCTCACCTAGTGCTGCAAGGAACACGGTTGGTGCAAACGTCTTCTCTGAAAAGAGTTTTTTGGGCTCTTAGACTAGGTGCCCACCAGATTGTGAGTTCCTGATTCATATGAAGCTTAGTTCCTAGGTTTTTTGTTTTTTTGTTTTTGTTTGTTTTTTGAGAACTGTCCCCTGTTGTTTTCCGGAAAGGCTGGAACGGCTGATCTGCCCAGCAGCAGTGGACAAGGGTCTCTTTCCCGCCACACTGGTTGTGTCGGTCCCTTGTGCTGACGGGTCTCTGGTGTGTGGTGATTTCCCTTTGCTGTTTTGATCTGCGTTTCCCTGATGGTCAGGGAGGGGGAGCAGTTTTCCTTAGATCTACCGGACATCTGTGCATCTCCCTTAAGAAAGCCTCGGTCCATCTCTCCTCCCCACACTTGAATGTCATCATCGTCCCCTTTCATGGATGGGAGGACCAGAGGTCAAGTGATTGGCCAAGGTCACATGATGGGCAGTGGAGGGGCCCTGCACTGCGGTTACCCCCCACCCTCACACCCACTGTCCTGGTGGCCCCAAAAGGCCTTGAGAGAAGGTGGGGGCTCCTGTCCCACAAGACCAGCTCCAGGAAGGTCCCCTGCCTGCCCACAGGGCCTCTGTTCCAGCCGTTCCTGGGCGGTGGGGAGAGCCCTAGGACCCGGCATGACAGGCAGGGAAACACCACTTGTGAGTGATTGCAGTGTGGCCAGGGGCAGGACTGAGCCACACGGACAGCTGCAGCCGGGCCCCCTCCCATAGCATGTGGCTCCCTCTGACTGAAAGGGGGCTGCGCGGTCAGGAGGGACATGCCTTGTGACCGGCCTGACACGACCTACCACACCCCTGCTCCTCCCACTGACCCTGCAAACATGCCAGCTGGCCTCACCCAAGGGAAACTGGAGTCTGTAAAGTCACACAGCCTCAGTCCCCCAGTCAGAGGCTCTTGAATGTAGGGTGAGCCCAAGCCCACACTGCTGTGGCTTGAGGCATCGGGGCTGGGTGTGTCGGCTTTCCGTGGCATCCCTGCGGCTGTGTCTGAGAAGGAAACTCTCCCTGGGTCCCCAGACCCCACGGGCAGGCCTGGTGGTCAGTGAGGAAGCGACACGGGCAGCGACTTGGCCGGTTCCTTGGGTAAAGAGTGTCTGTGTGCCGCCTTCTGCCTCAGTCCTAGCCTTGGGGGAGCTTCTCAGAGGGGCTGGAGAGGTGGTCTGGCCGTCTAGGACGGGGTATCGGGCAAAGGGGGTAAGTGGCCACCCAGTCTCTCCTCCCACATCCCTGGACCCCAGCCTCTGGCCAGCCTCCAGAGGGCCTGGACAGTGACTTTGGGTCCCCAGCACCTCTTCTCTGCTGGCGCCGCCTCCCGGCCTCTCAGCCTCACTCCTCTCTTTCTGTGCCTCCCTCTCGACAGAGGCCCTTGGAGAAGCCCGACGGCCTGGACGTGTCTGACCAGAGCAAGGAACATCCGCAGCATCTCTGTGAGAAGTGCAAAGTCCTGGGCTACTACTGCCGCCGTGTGCAGTGACCGCCGCCCCGCCCCCGTGTCCACAACGGCCACCCAGTCCCCTCCACATGGGCACAGCCGCACTGCCCATCCATCAGGAGATGCTTAGTTTCTGGGTCATGTGGACTGACAGTGTTAACTGACACAAATGCCCCATAAGCCAGACCTCTGGTACACTCCCCCAGGTGGGCCTGGGGCTGGGGCAGGGGTGGGGCGAGCAGGTATCAGTGCTCAGAACCCACAGGCCCCTGCAGTGTCCTTCTCCCCAAGGACCCCTTGGGGTCAGCAGCGTCATATTGGCCACAAGTGCACTAAATTCACTGTGAATCCCAGAGCCTGTGAGGGACTGTACCCCAGAGCAGCCAAGGCCCCCTCCGCCCCGGCGCCTCCCATGCCCCACCTGCAGAGCCCTCTGGGGTAACCCCATTTCCTACCCGGTGGGCTCTCCAGCCACTGCCAGGGCTGCTGCCCGCCCGAGCCCCAGTCATGCTTCCCCGTTTCTCACTCCCCGGTCAGGGATGGGGAGGCACTAATGAGGACCTGGTCTGGGTCCTGCAGACACTGCCCCTGCCCACGGCTCGGGGCGGACCTCAGTGCCATGGGGCTCCGTGGCAGGGGGAGACTGGTCTGCAGAACCCCAGGGCCACACTACAGGTGCCTGAGCCTGGCCCTGCTCAGTTGCGAGGCCACAGGGGCTCTGCTGCTCAGGGCAGACTCAGCCTGGCGGGGTGCCCGGCGCCCACCTGTCCCATGTCACTCATGCAGCTGAGCTGGGGTCAGGTCTTTCCACAGCCCCACCCCACTGCCCTTCCCACGTTTCCCAAGGGGACCCCAAGCCCGAAGACCCCATTATGCAGTGGGGACTGTGATTTCCTACCTCCCAAGGGGCGTCTAGGCTGTGTGAAGCAGGTCTGGGAGGAGGTGCCCCCAGCCCCCGGAGAGAGACCTGAGTCACTGTTGAACCCTCGCCTGTCCTCCTGGGGGGACCCCCTTGGCTGCGAGGCCCTGCCACGGATTCTGCTGCCCTGATGCATCTGTGGTGAGGACTCAGCCTTCACCATGGCTGCCGGAACCCCCAAACACTATACAGCCATTGCGGCCTCCTGACCAAACAGAGTGCATTTGAGGGTCCCTGCCCTAAGAGTGTTTGTTCAGTCTGAGCCCATTGGCACATCCTGCTCATGGGAATGGAGTGGCGGCATGTGGCTGTGAACACCCACCCTGGGGCTGCCTGAGGACCCTCACGGGCAGTGCCAGCCTCTCTGAGATGGAGCCACTGGGTCAGTGAGCCTCTCTGCTCCTAGAGAGGGCTGTGTGCAGACTCCCAGAAGCTGTGTGCAGGCTGGGGGGCGTGTGCAGGTTTTGGGGGCGACGTGTGCAGGCTCAGGGGGACCGTGCACAGTCTCTCGGGGGCTATGTACTATGTGCCCCAGCCCTTGCAGGGTCCTGGCCCCAAGGCAGATGCACAGGGCCATGAAGAATGCCTGTGTTGTGGAAACAGGAACCCCAAACCCTAAAAATAGCCCAAGCCCCAGACCAAGCGCAGCTCTAGAGTGATGGTGTCAGTAGGTCTGTCCAGCTGTAGGAGCTGGCCATGCTGTTCCTCGGCATTGGGGCACCACAAGGTGAGCAAAGCCAGGGCTGTCCAGGCCATGTGCTGGGGAAGTAAGTGTCAGAGGGTCGTGTGAGTCGTTCAGAGGAGGGTGGTTGGCAGGGGGTTGGGGCCTAGTGAGCTGGGGGGAGATAGCAGTGTTTACCCCCATATGAAGTATTCAATAGTTCTACTTGTGAATTTGTATTTATTTTGAGTTATACTTGACACAGAATTCCTTTTTTAAAAACAAAAATACTTACTGTGTGTGTATTTTGAAAATTACGTAGATGTTAAAATTTCTGCATGGTTGCCAATTTTTCTCACTACACTGAATTTGTTACCTTCTCCTCCAAAATCTTCACCATGATTTTTGTCTGTATATATTTGAGGGCCTTAAAAATGGAAAGGAAAAGCATATAATTGCTTGATCTTTGGGAAGAAACAAAAAAAAAAAAAAGAGGCATTTTAAGAACTTCAGAGCTTTCAGGAGGCTGACCCGAACATCACTGATTCTGGAAGTACTTTTTAAACCTTCTGGTCGAGCTGCAAAGAACTATTTATGGTGAGAAGGTTTCCCTTATTCCCATTGTTGGAGTTTTGTTTGATTATTATTTTTCTTTTTTTACTATGCTTTGGTCTGTAAAAAGTATGCAAAGTGAACTACATAAGAAGGAAATATTGTCTACATAGAATATTATACGAAGTTGGTACATAATTCTGAGGACAGCCTTTTGCAATTCCTTAAGCCATATTGTTGTTACTCGTATTGTTTTCTTCGGACAGAAATATCAGTATTATGTAGCCAGCCTGTCCCTCGAAAGTGCTTAGACTTATTAATATGCTTGTATTTATACCTCTGTGTATTTGGGGAAGTATTACCTTTCTGAAGGGAAGCTGTTACTAGAGACAGTGCAAAGGGACTGGGGGCCCCTTTTTTACCTCTGCAGAGAGGCTAACCTAGCATTGTAATCCATTTCTCTCGCACCTTATTATTACCGTGTTATTGTTATTAACTGGGGGCTGGGCGGGGGCTGGGATTGGCCCGGCCTGTGGTCTCTGCTCCGGCTGCTCAAGGAGCCTGGGGCAGCAGCTCGGATCATGGGACCCAGGGACAGGATGACAGGAGTGACGGGAGCGTGAGGCCACCTCGGACCCAGACTCTTCGCCCTTGGATTTGTCACCCAGAACCCTTCCAGCTGCCCCCACATCATATAACCGACTTGAATCTACTCTGAAGTTAACCCATCATCACTACATCATAGCCAGCGTGGCCACTAACCCTGACATCAGGCCTCGCGGGTGGGGGGGGGGGGTGGGGGGGGGGCAGCTGTGCACCTCCCTGTGTCCCCGGCAGGCTGCGGCACCAGGCCCTGGCACTGCCAGCCTCCGCTCCCGCGGTCTGTGTGTCTGTCTGTTAATGCGTGTGTGTCCAGCTAAAAAAGACAAACAGAGCCCGAGGGCCCAGCTCGAGGCCAGTGGAGAAGGCTCCGGCCTCTCGGCCTCCCGGAGACAGCCCTCGGGATGGCATTCCGCTGTGTGCCTTATTCCTGGAGATCTGTGTACAGCTCGCCGAGATAGACAAACAGCCCTTCGTGCTGTATTAAAAGGACTTTGGAAAGTGAAGGAGTCTTGAGTCCTTGTTTCCTGAGCGCTGGCGGGGAGCTGTGCTGTGGGTCACCCCCTCCAGCACTGTCTCAGACAGGCTGTCTGAGTCCTCCATTCACCTCCTCTCTGGCCCTCTGCCCCTCGTGTGGACACACTCTCAGCAGGAGGCTGCCTGCACTGGGCCCCAGTGGAGTGGACTCATCTGCACTGAGGTCACGTCCCGTCAGTGGTGACTTGAATTGAAGCAGCTCCTCCTTGACTCTTCTTGTCTCCGGGCTGGGCCATCCAGGCAGGCTCAGGAAAGGGACCGGAACCACAGGCTGATGATTGTGGCCACAGTTGGGAGACCCGATCCTGGGCCAGGCTACTCCTGACTCTGCTTTCTCCCCAAAGCTGGGCCCCAGTGTTCCCCAAACCTGCCCCCCCCACTGACAGCTTTCAGAGCACCCCAGCCTCAGAGCCCCAGGACAGGTGCTGCTGCGGCCTGCAGTGCTGGGGGCCTCCGGGCAAACGTCTCCGGGTGCAGGGGATGGAATCGGGCTTGCCTGCATGGAACCACCGGCTCCTTGTCTGAGAATTGCGGGAAGGCCCCACCTCGAGTATCTGACCAGGTCAATAAGGTCTTGTCCAGGTCGGACCATAAACTGTGGCCACCCCAGAGCTAGAGCAGAGAAAGCAAAACGGGTGTCCCCAGGATCGTGAATGGGGCTGGCCAGACCTCAGAAACAGGGTCCCGGTCTTCTTTGGGCCCGACTCCAAGCTGTGGAGATGAGCTCTGTGCAGTGTGACCGTGGCTCCAGAGGCTGCAGCGTCCAAGCCAGCCCCGTCCCCCCGCTCAGCCTGGCGTCCGTGGAGGAACTGGCTAAGATGGGCCAGGCACGGCGTGAGACCAAAGACACCTGAGCCATGAGGACAGGGAGAGGGGTGCCAGATGGGACTTGCTGGGCTCCGGAGCTCGCTGCCCTTGTGTGGGCCTGTGCTTGTGTTTGGAGAGGAAACAGATCCAGCACAAACAGCATTTCGACATCTGGGACCTGGAGACCAGCCGTCTCCCGGACAGAAAGGATTTCCGGTTGGACTTGGTGTCCATGTCCAGAGCCACTGGGGGCTGGGAGAGGGCTGAGTCCACCCAGAAGGCCTTGGGGGACCACGAGGATGCCTGGGTCTGCCCCTGCTACCCCCTGGAAGCGCCATTTCTGTTTGAGCCAAAGTGAAGCCCCAGAGGGAAGGTGCCCCAGAGGTCAGCGGTGGCAGAGGTGGCCGGGCAGGGGGCAGTGGGCAGAGTACCCTGGGGTCACTTCACTAGGGGCTGGCGTGTCACCCCAGGCTCTGGAGTGAGGCAACCCCAGACCTGCTTCACTCAGGGCAATGGGGGCCCCAGAAACCCCAGCACCCCCAATCAGAGCGCTGGTGCTCAGGATCCTGGGGTGGCCCCATCAAGGCTCAGAGCCACCCGCTTCTTAGAATAGGTACCCTGGGACCCCGTGTGCCTGTGCCTCAGAGGCCCCACAGCTATAATTCTCTCTCCCCCGTGGCTGTTCGCACCAAGGCTGGCACCGGCTCCTTTGCGGTGGCTTCACACTTGAGAAGACGGGAAGAATGACAGGAGGACCAGGAGACGTGGCCCCAGGAAGGCCCCGGGATGCAGGTGGGCCCCTCCCTGCCCTGCCTGCTGCTCTGGCCCTCACAGGGAGGCCCCGGGCTTCACGCCGTGCAGACCAGCCGCCAGCCCTAGGAGCTTCTCTGCCCTGAGTGTCAGATGCCCGACCCTGGCTCTCCTTGCCCACCCTCTGCCCTCTGCACCGCCTTCCTGGGCCCTACTCCCTGGGCAGGAAAGGGTGAAGGGCGGCACACGCCTCCGAGCCAGGCCTGCCTGTTCCTGGAGTGCTGACAGGACGCGGGGACAGCCTGTCCTCCTCGGGCACAAAGGCCCTTCTCAGCAGCCCCGGGGCCTCTGCTCATCCAGGGGCGTGAGGGGGCTGTGCCCCCACCCATGCAACACACAGCCCCTCACACACTCATCTACACGGTCATACACTCATGCTCACACACCCACACTCACACATTCACACTCATTCACACACCCACACAGTCACTCATTGACTACACATTCAGACACACACATATTCACACCCACGCTGTCACATACATTTACATACATTTACATGTCACATACATTACATGTTCATACAGTCACATTTACAGACACACAACCATCATAGTCACACATTCCATTGCACATTGCTGTGTCCTCTCAGTGCCTTGATGGCATCGGGATGGGGGCCTCCGCCAGACCCTGGGGGTGCTCCTGGGAAACGAGACGGGACCGCCTTGCCTGCTCACAGAGATGGGGCCACAGACGGGGAGATGGGAGGGATCTGCTGCTCACCTGCCCTGTCCTGCACCCCAAGCAGGGGGCCACGTGGGCGCCCCACATGCCCTCCCACACCTGGGTGGCATCAAGCATCGTTCCCACTCAGGCACAGAGCCGCTGGAACATGGGGGCAGGACGTGCAGAATAATGAGAAAATCTCCTCCGGTCTACACGGGCGCCTCCACTCTGCTCTGTCACTTTGACAACGTGGAGGGCATCCCGCTGGAGTCGCTCCCTGCCAGCGCTGGGCAGTGGCAGTGGGGTGGGTGGGAGACCCCGAGTGTGCTGGGCTCCCCAGGCTCCTGCATGCCAGGCACGGCCTCCAGCCCTCTCGTGTCTGACCCCTCAGAGCTGGGTCCAGGTGTTACAGTGCAGCTCCTGCCCGAGCCCGTGTCCAGTCCAGGGTGAAATGCCTGCCTGGAGCCGCCCCTCTGCTCTCCCTAGGGATGGGCCCTGGCTCCCCCAGGGCTCCACAGGCCTGTGAGGGCACCGGACCAGTCACCGTCCACATCTGCATCCAGGTGCAGAGTCTGGCTCTGTACAGGCCAGGAGTGGACAGGAGTCTCCCCTGCTCTGTGCTTGCCCAACACTAGGGTCCCTGCCGCGTGGGTAACCACTGGGAGCCCAAGTCCAGTTCCCTGGTCCAGGACCAAGGTGTTTCACGCTCTCCGCCTCCCCCAGCCAGGGCTGCAGGACCCTGAAGTTGGATGGATGGACCTTGACCAGCTTCTCGGCTCCTGCCCACCCACCCCTCTGAGAGTCGGTCATTCATGCCCGCCGGCCCCCTGAGTGTCAGAATTAGACAGGTCCCAGGGCAGCACAGGCACCACCACCCTTTTTGCTCCATTTGTACTGGGTTTCTGCCCTGGTTTCCGCATTGTGCCGAGGTGAGGAACCAGAAATTTCTCGCCCCCGCCCCTCACCCCCTTAAGACACCGTCCTGTGGCTCTTGCAAGCAGAAGTTTGTCTTTGCTTCCCCTGGTGGCTTCAACTGAGAGCTGCACCTTCCTGAGGGCTGCCTCGGTTTGGTTTTTATCTAAATCCTGGCGAACTTCTGCACACAGTGCTTAGGCCGTAAGCACCTGTGTTTGAGTCTAACTGTAGCAGCTATCCCCTCCCTTCATTATGAAAATTATTCAGGGGGCGGAGTGATAGTACAGCTGCTAAGGCTCTTGCTTTGTATGTGACTGACCAAGGTCAGCACCCCATACACACCGGGAGTGAGCCCTGAGCACCACCAGGTGTGACCAAAAAATAAAAATAAGAAGAAAAAGAAGTCAAAATGGGAAGTAGGATCAACACAGGAAAATAGGGTGTAAAAAGTAACATGAAAAGATTCTCGACTGCTGAGCCACCCAAAACCTGTCCAGAGACTGGCTATAACCAACTGATCTCTGCTTAGATATGTAACATTGCACACACATGCACACACAGAGTCACATACACATGCAGGCACACACATGCACACATGCATGCACACACACATACACATGGTAATAGAACACTGGCTACTGTTCTGTGATCCCCTTTCCCTTCATGACTTTTGCTTCCTGTGAACCCAGAGACCCTTGTCAGTCTGGTTGCATCCCTTTGTTCAGTGGGTTAATGTGTTTAGCAGTTCCCTTTCAAAGAGTTTAAAGTATTTATTATTATTATTATTATTATTATTATTATTATTGCTTTTGGGGACCTCACCCAACTGTACCCTGGTGTCAGTACTGGCTTTGTGCTCAGGGATCACTCCTGGGGGCGCTCAGGGAACCTTATGCGGTATCAGGTATTGGACCTGGATCAGCTGTGAGCAAGGCAAGGGTCTTTCCTGCTGTGTTATCTCTCCAGAAACAGAACTCCTGCATGACTCCAGTGATTTTGGCCCTGGTCATCTACCCATAAGAAGTCAAAACTATTGACTCAGAAAGATACATACACACCTATGTTCATGTTGGCACTGAAAGGTCCAGAAATTACACAAAGGTCCAAAAACAGATGAATGGGTCATGAGAGAACGGAATGTCAGTGAGGCGATTGAGACTCCGCCATTCGTGACAACTCATACGTGATGTATGAGGACACAAAGCAAGGGCAGAGACTGACAAAGGAAAGCTGACCCTTGGGCTACGGTGACAGAACGAGGTAACGAAAGCAGGGAGCCCTCTAGAACTGAGGCTATGAAAGCCGGGAGTGGGGAGAGACAGGGCAAACATTAACACTACTGTAAAATGTTTTAAATGTTACGTTTGAAAAACAAAACAGAAACACACAGCTTCAAGAAAAGATAAAAGTACAAATAAAAAGACGTGAGCAAAGGGTAGGACGACTTCTGCGGCTTGGCACACCTTTAGTGATGTCTCTGCCACCGTGGGACCACCTGGGAAGGCAATGCGCCCAGGCACAGTATGGACCTTAAGTCCCACCAGCCCCACTGGGTGGCTGTCAAGCCACATCTGACGCCCACCTTTTCTCTGGCCTGGGAGTTTCTCAGGGGAGCCATGGATCCAAACTGGAGCCAGGAATTACTCTTTGCAGGAAATTGAAAATAGTCCTAGGCCTTACCCAGACCTTCTGGATCTTGTCTTTCTCACAGAAAAGAATTTAGGAGGGGTGAGCAGTGAAGTAAAAACTGATTTATTTGGAGAGGTTTTGTTTTTTAAGGAAGGGAAAGAGGGAGATAAAGGGAGAGAGTAAGACGCTGAAGGGAGAATGAGGGCAGAGCGAGCCCTAGAACACATCTCAAGAGGGGACACACATGTGCTAGGGCACCACAGGTGCTTGGTCATGTGTACAGGCAGCACACGGGCTGAGGCAGTATCTGTGTGTGCTTCCTTTGTGCAAATTGGCTTTTATAGGGTTCTCCAAGGTACCCCATGAGGGGCTTCTAGCTAGGTAAGAGCCCATTGCTAGGGTGGCTGCCAAGACGGTAGAGTTAGGATTGGTAGATAATCTTCTCTGAAATTCCTTTGCTTGGCCTTTGTTTCTGTGGCCCTTCTCTCAGAGGGGGTCCAGCCTTCTCTGGGTCTATAAGCACCAGGTAAAGATCTTATCAGGCCTCAATTCCTATGCCCTCAAGATGGGCTTTTTGCAGTCTCTAGGATATAGGTTTTATCACTTCCCAGGAATCCCATTGCCATGGGCGCCTCTCCTATCTACCTGCCCACATCATAAGAAATCCCCCAAAATCAAGAGAGAGGAAAGGACTAAAAGATATTGAAAGATAATTGAAAACTTGTTCAAAGTTGATGAAAAGCATAAACCCCAATGTTCTGTGAACTTAAGTTCATGTAAGAAATACATAAAAAGGGTCCGGCGATAGCACATTGGAAAGAGCATTTGCCTTGCATGTGGCTACCTGGGTTCAATCCCTGGCATCCCATATGGTTCCCCCGAGCACCGCCAGGAGTAGTTCCTGAGTGCAGAGACAGGAGTAACCCTTGAGCATTGCCGGGTGTTACCCCAAAAAGCAAAATAAATAAACAAATGAATGAATGAATGAATGAATGAATGAATGAATGAATGAATAAAAGTCATCTGAACACAGGAAGGGTATGTGTATACTGGACTCGGGCAGTATATGAGTATGAGCCCATGTGAACAATTACATGTATTGCCCACATCTTCCCACTTGAGATGTGTACTCTCTCATTTTCTCTTCCTCCTTCCCCTTCCTCAAAACCTCCAATTAAAATCTATTTTTTAATAAATGAAAGCTCTAAAGAGAAACTTATGCCATATCACAATCAGGTTGTTTGGGGAACATGAGGTATGTTCCCATATGTAAAGCACACACTCTGGGTCTTTGAGCTATCTGACTGGCCCTTAAATAGGAGCTCTTGAAGAAGAATAAATAGCCCTGTCTTCTTATTTACAAAATAATTTTAAAAGAACCCATCATAAATAGTTGAATAAAAAGTAAAAGGGTAGCACATTTCTCATCAGAAAAAAATTTCAAGTCAGTTGGCAGTAGAGCAATATCAAAGTACATGCCAACCAGAATTCCAACTCACCTGGAGTTCCTTTCAGAGTGGTATGCCAAACACTTTCAGATGGACAAGAGACAAAGGAATGAATCACAGCAGACACTTACAAGAAACACAAAAGGAAGTGCTTTGGTCAGAAGAGAAATTACCCCCCCCCCACCCCGGAGAAATCATCATGACACCCAGAAATGAAGGATTAGAGTATGGTTACAAGATGAGAAAGTACAAAAGGCTTCACAAATTATGATTGAAACGGACTTAAAAGATGAATGGCAGGTTAAAGAAGATTTGTCACATAATATTATGGGTTTGTAAAATATGTCAGAATAAAATATAGGGTCAGTGTAGCAAAGACAGGAGAAAGAGAAGTTATGGAATGGTTCAATTCTATATGTAGAGAAGAACAACGTCATTTTAGGCAGAGCACATTCAGGCAGAACTACAAACCTAAGACAACACAACAAAGAACTATTTGCCAGAGATAAAATGGAATAATAAAAACATACTAATGGTTGGGCGTCAGAGCGATAGCCCAGCAGGTAGGGCGTTTGCCTTGCACACGGCCAGCCCATGCTGGCCCGGTTCGATCCCCAGCATCCCATATGGTCCCCCGAGCAACGCCAGGAGTAATTCCTGAGTGCAGAGCCAGGAGAAACCCCTGAGCATTGCCAGGTGTGGCCCAAAAAAGCAAAAAAAAAAAAAACATACTAATGGGGGGCCAGAAAGATAGTACAGTGGGTAGGACACTGGCCCAGACTGTCCCCTGAGCACTGCCAACAGTGATTCCTGAGCAATGTTGGGCGTGGCTCAAATGTAGAACAAACAAACCAAGCCAAAAAGTAAACTAAAAACATATTCCAAAAGGAGGCAAAACAAGGAGACAAAAAGGAGGAAGGAACTGTGAAATGAACAGAAAACAAACTGAGAAGCAAAGACTGATGTCCTGGGCAGAATCCCAGCAGTGACGCCAGCAGCTGCTTGCCTTGGACATGGCTGATTTGTGTTTGATCTTTGGCATCACATCCGCATTCCACATGACCCATGATGAAATATTCCCATCACATGAGATGCAGGGAACTGGGAAATTGAAGACAGAGACCAGAAGAGGGTTTGCCAAGGCTGATGATGGGGGTACGAGTGGAGAGGGGTCATTAGCAGGGATAAGGTTCCTTTGTGGAAAGATGGAGGCACTCTGATGCCGTCTGTTCTGAGAGTCCTTCGTGGGATGATGGAGGTGCTCTGGCTGGCTGTTGGCTGGGTGTTTCCCAGCACCGAGCTGTGCGCCTTAACCAGGAGAGTGTGTGTTGTCCAACAGCACATCACAGCGAGGACCAGCTCAGTGAATCTGTTTAAAATCCGCATTATAAAGTGACACTATTTCCCCTCTGGAGTCTTCCATTACTTTGGAAATTGTGGAATGTGAGCTAGTTATAGACATGTTCGTGGAGGCCTTGGGCATCACCTTCCAAAGTATCTGGGCCACCCCAGTGGTGCTCAGGGCTGAGTCCTGGCTCTGCTGACTGCTCAGGGCTGACTCCTAGCCAGCGGACCACATGTGGTGCTGGGAATCCGGTCCAGCAGACTGCACACAAGGCAAACACCCGCCGTACCCGCTGCACTCCTATTTTTGTGGTTTGTTTGGTTTGGTGGATTTTCCTAAATAAATGTCTCTTTATTCCTCTCTTTTTCCTGTAATTTTACAGAGTTTGAGGATGCACCTCAAAACACAACGTCCTTCAGTAAGTCTTAAAGTAAAATACCCCGAGTTAAGAAAAGGCTTGTGTCTATATATGTGCCACTCAAGCCAAGAATTGCCTGGGAAAACTGGCGTCTGAGGCTCCAGGAACATGGTCAGTCTGTTTGATGCGCGTCTGGGAGACTGTCTCCTGGGCCCGACAAAGGGCGTGGACTGCTTAGAAGGTTCCAGAGCGCTGCCGAGTTCCTTTCAGGTTGGAGGAAGTCGGTTACGAGAGGGAACGGAGCAAGAGGCCACTCCTGACCTGTCCTTCTCCAGCAACTGATCATCTTAGAGGGCCGGCAGCATCCTGCAGGTCCAAGCCAGGCTGGAGGCGCGGACACTAGCAGACAGACCACAGAAAACGTAGCATCTCCTCAGGTTCACAGAAATCTGGGGAATAGGAGAGTGTGAGGAGTTATCAGATGAGTGTGGAGCCAGACCACCCGCCTCACTTCACGGGCGCCGCCATTTTCCACATTTGGACTTCCTCCGTCAGAACTCACAGCAGCCAGCCATTTATTTG
Organism: Cryptotis parvus; assembly: GCA_021461705.1. Lineage (NCBI taxonomy): Eukaryota > Metazoa > Chordata > Mammalia > Eulipotyphla > Soricidae > Cryptotis > Cryptotis parvus. The sequence continues at coordinate 22,198 of JAJIBD010007563.1, read as the reverse complement.
GAGGTGTTTAAAAGAGTTTCCTCCGAACTGGCAAGCTCGTGTTGTATTTGATATGCCAAATTCCAGTAACAATTATTAGGTGATTCCCATGACCTAATATAAGGTTTGAGGCTCTTTATGTTCTTAGCAAGCGTGCCGTTACGGGGACAAAGTATATGGTGGCCGCTTAAATAGTGACCAACGGGAGAGCGTGATCATCCTCTCTTCCTCAGGACAATTTCTAGAAGCCTTAAATGGGTTTTTAAAAAAAAGTCATCAACAATTTCACTTATATAACAGGGAAGTGGGTTCATAGAACCCTTTTAAACTACCTCCCACAGTGAAACTCTTTTGTTGTTGTTTTTGTTTTGGGGCCTCACTTGGCAATGTTCAGGGGTTACTCCTGGCTGTGCACTCAGGAATCACTCCTAGTGGTGCTCCCACTAGGAGACTGGGGTCCAGGGGGACCACGGGGGGATGCCGGGATTGAACCTGGGTCAACTGCATGCAAGGACAGCACCCTACCTACAGTTCTGTCTCTTAGCCCTTGCTAGGGGAGGCTTTGAATTAGCTCTGGGTTCTTGTAAACAGCCAGAAGGCCACCTGAAGTGCTGCATTTCTATAGAGCTATTTACCTGTTTTCATCTCTAGACAGCCCAGCCCACAATGAGCCAAGCTGGGAAGTTTTGGCAGATTTCTGTCTATAAAATAAGCTGCGAGAAGAAAGAAGCTCTCTTTTGCCATTTCGGCTTCCCTACCTGTCCGTCCTCTCTGCTCTCTGTTGGGCCTCAATATGTGGTGGCAGCCATCTTGGCCTACACGTGGCTGGGGCCTAGCTGGGAACCCAGAGTCCGGATTTTTCCCTGTTCTTGGATTGTATATTGGAACCTGTGATAGTAAAGCCCTTTTAAAACTGCGTCAGATTCCTGAGTTTTCATCCATTCCCCGCCGGCTCGGAGGTAGAAGAAAACTCACTTCCTAGTACTGTTGGGGGACCCCAGAAGCTCCCGATAAGCCCCACAGTGATGCTCTTAACTTCTCAGGCTTTTCAGTGTCTTTGTTCAGAAGTGCTCCGCTGTTCCCACCTAGAGCTTATTTTGTGTTTAGTTCTGTGGTGTCTTTCCCTTGGGGCCCTCTGCTGGTTGCTACTGTGGCCAGTGATGAGACACATGCCTGGCATGGTGCCCACTGGGATGACACTCCTTGAGTAACTGGGCTGCAGAGGGAGCTCTGCCGAGGACTGCAGGCTTTAGCTGTGGGTCATGCACATTGCTACAATTCTCTGCCTGCGTTTAAGGTCCCTGTCTCATAGCCAGTAAACGATGGGATCTTGGTGTTTGTCTGTTTTCTCATTTTTGTCTTAGCCCTTTTTTTTTTTTTGGTGGTGTGGTGTGGGGGGCGGGGGCAGTTATGGTTTGGGCTTCACCCAGTGAAGCCCAGGAGTTGCTGCTGGCTGTGAATTCAGGAATCACTCCTGGTGGTGCTCAGAGGACCATATGGGATTCTAGGAATTGAACTAGGGTCAGTCACGTGCCAGGAAAGCGCCTTCTCTGTTGTACTACGGCTTTACCGTCTCTGATCATTTTGAAGTTGGTGTCACCCATGGGTGACTTATGTGAGGTGGAGAGGAGAAAGATGGCCACTTTCTCCTGATCCACCTCTGTCGCCTTGGGACCTGCTGGAAAGGCTAGGACTCACCCAAGCCTTGCAGGTTCTTATCTTTAATTCTCAGAAAAAGAATTTCAGGGGGTGAGCAATTGAGTAAAAACAGATTTTATTTGGAGGTCCTGAGGAAGGGGAAGGAGGGAGAGAATGTGGGTGTGAGAGAGAGAGAGAGAGAGAGAGAGAGTTACAGGCTCAAGAGAGAACAAGGGTTTCTCCAAAGGTGAAGAGAGAGCCCCAGTACACACACGCAAGCTTTAGCTATGAAAGCATGAAAGTATGTATCTCAGGAGGGGAGAAACGAGTGACATGTGTTGGGGAGGCCACATGTGCTTAGACACGTGGGCAGAGCAACACATGGGAGGGCTGGAGCGATAGCACAGCAGGGAGGGCATTTGCCTTGCACACTGGATTCGGGTTCAATCCCGGCATCCCATATGGTCCCCTGAGCACCGCCAGGTGTAATTCCTGAGTGTGAAGCAGGAATGTCCCATCGGGTCGGAGATGCAGAGATGAGACTCCAGGCACAAGACGTAGTTCCATTAATATTTGTAATAATCACCAGCCGAGGGGCAGCAGCTCTCATATTGGTGGCTGACTGGCTGAAGCTGACTGACCGCAGCTAACTGACTTGAGATGACTGACCCTCAAACAAAGACCCCAACTTCCTTATATGCCAACACAACAAAGGGCAGTAAAACTTAGGAGTTAAGTTTACACAATTGACACTACCAGGACATTTTACATTTTTACCATAGGATTTATGGTGATAGGGAGGAAACTCTCAGGAGTCAGAAACCTGCAGGAGGTGCTATCTCAGTGAGCTGAGATAAGCAGAGAATGCAACAGTTTGTTAACTTAGCCTTCCTAAATTGCCCCAGAGAGGAGGTCTTGTTCATAAGACTCCATCTAGGGCTAATTAGAGCCAACAAGGGAATGTGCAGAGAAATGACCTAGAATAGCCTTGTCTGTGTAACTGCAACTTGATTAATAGTCTCACTAGGGAATTCTACATACTAACTCTATTGGGAGACAGTCTGCCAGAAGACCCCATGTATCTGTTAACAGGCAATATGCATCAGACCTTCCTTAGCATATCCTTAGATCTACTTACTGATACATGGTGTATGGCCAGGAGTATCTCCGAGTGTGACTCAAAAAAGCAAAAAAAAAAAAAAAAAAAGAAGAAGCACTTGGGCTCAGGCAGCATATGTGTGAGCTTCCCTTTGTTCAAGGCGACTTTGACAGGGTATTTCTCAAGTCGCCCCCATGTGGGGCTTCTACCTAGGTAAGAGTCTGTTGCTAAGGTGGTTGTCAAGGGGGTAGTGTTGGGAGTGGTGGATGGTCTTCTGTAAAATTCCTTTCCTGAACTTTGTTCCTGTTGGAGTTTCTCTGGGGGTGGGAGGGATCCAGCCTTCTTAGGGTCTGTTATCAGGGTCTGTTACTGGCAGCAGGAAGATCTTATCAGGCCTAGACCTTAGTTCTTGCAGCTTCAGGACAACTGGATTTATTACCTCAGAAATTCCATTTGCTATGGGTCCTCCCCTACCTATCTGCCTGCCTCAATTTCTCTGCTCAAATTCTCCCCCCTCTATTCATGCCCGTTGTCCACTTCCGCAGTGGCCCTTGAATGTTACAACTAATTATCACTGTCCAATCCTATGTCCCAGTTGCTGTGTTAAGGCCAGTCAGAGTCTGTTCTGTTTCCTAGATGGCGGTTGCTCCGTGTTCCGTGCTCCCCAGCGGTGCCTCTTCCTTTCTTCTCTGTGTCCTAGCATGCAAGCGAGAGGTGTGGTCTGTACGCAGGGAGCCGGCATGCTGCAGCTAGTCTGCTTCTTCTCAGGGCTTGAGTGCATCTCGTCAGCAGCTGAGCTGGTTTCTGTCTGTGCTGCCCTTCCTTCCTCCCCACATTACTCCTGGGAGCAAATTCCTGAGTCAGCCCAGGCAGAGAGCGAGCTGGAATTCCTGCATGCCTGTGCTGTACTCCATTTCCCGCCAACAAGGGCCCCACTCTTTCCCTGCCCTGTCCCCTGACCAGGCATAGGACCAAGAGCTTTCTGTCTTTTGGTCTGCTCCCAATCTTTGTCCTTCTCACACAGGTCCAGGGCGGCGAGGGCCAGAAGGTAGCCAGGGTTGGCCCTCAGCATCCAGGGCCAAGGCTCAAGGCTGGCCCTTGGCGTCCAAGGCTAAGGCGAAGGCCTTGGCCCAGGCCCAGGGCGGCAAAGGCCAGCAGGTAGCCAGGGCTGGCCCTCAGTGTCCAGGGCCAAAGCCCAAGACTGACCTTCTTCATCCAGGGCTAAGGTCAAGGTCTTGACCCAGCTTTGGAGATGCGGGGGCCAGTGGATAGCCAAGGCCGGCCCTCGGTGTCCAAGGCTAACGCCAATCCTGGATCCAGACCCAGGGTGGTGAGGGCTAGCGGGTAGTCAGGGCTGGCCCTCAGTGTCCAAGGACAAAGCCCAAGACAGGTCCTCAGCATCCAGGGCTAAGGCCTTGGCCCAGACTTAGGGTGGTGAGGGCCAGTGGGTAGTCAGGACTGGCCCTCTGTGTCAAGGGCCAAGGCCCAAGCCCAGGGCGACCAGGGTCAATGAGTAGCCAGGGCTGTCTCTCAGCATCCAGGGGAGGGCCAAGGCCAATGCCCTGGCCCTGGCCCAGTATGGCGAGGACCAGCGGGTAACCAAGGTCAGCCCCCTGCTGGCAGGGCCAGGGCCTAGGCCAAGGCCCTGGCCCAGGTCTAGGGTGGCGAGGGCCAGCAGGTAGCTGGTGACGTCCAACCAGTCTTCACAGAGCACTGGACCTGATGGCTTCCTCTACCCTTTTATTCGAGGGTTATTTGATTATTTATTTTATCTTTCCCCAGTCACAGAGAGGTTTGATTTTCTTAGAATTTTGCTTTCTGGGCCAGAGCAATAGTATAGTGGATGGGATGTTTGCCTTGCACACAGCTGACCTAGGTTCAATCCTTAGCACCCTATATGGTCCCCAAAGCACCACTTGGAGTGATTCCTGAGTGCGCAGCTAGGGAGTAGCCCCTGAGCACTATGGGTATGGCACAAAAAGCAAAAAACAAACAAATAAAACAATAATTTTGTTTCCTGGGGCTAGAGGGGTAGGAGATAGCAGGGAATACATTTGCCTTGTACCCGGTAGACCCACGTTTGATCCCTGGCACGGTATATGGTCCCCAAAACCCAGCAAGGAGTGATCTCTGAGCACAGAGCCAGAGTAAGCCCTAAGACCACCTGTTGTGTTCCCCCACATCCCCCAAAAGTCAACACCGTTTGCATAAAACCCTGTCATTAACAGTATTATAAATACCAATGACTAAAATAAAATTTGAAAGAGTTGCTTCCTGGGGAGGAGGTGAGTGCAGAGGAGGGCTCTCAGGAGTGAGCTTTCTCCCTCTCTTCCCTCACCAGGCAAGGACCGCTCCCCTTCACTGAGGGGGAGCTTCTCCAGAGGGCAGCTCAGCTTCCTGGAGCTCGGTGAAGTGTCTGAGCAGTGCGGCCTGACTGGCACTTAGCTATGCCCCCTGCCCCGCCCACCTGGCTTACACTCAGTCTCAGAATTAGAATCCTCAGATTCTGCTTCCTACAGCTCACCTGAGGTTTGATCCCACAGGCTGCAGAGGCCGCCAGGTACCTGCACACCCACCAGCCTCACCGTGATTCCCAAAAGCACTGCTGTGGGCCTTATCAGATCTGGGGACATTAACAGACCCTCCTGCCCTCCTCTCGGCTCCCTTTCCTTCCCCTCCCTTCCTCATCTCCCCTCCATGCAGGTGAGGCAGAAGCAGCAGCTGCGGTGGATCTCTGTGTTCATTCACGAATTCCAGGTTCTCCAACGTTTTAAAAAACGAAAATAGAGTAATAATAAAGATGTTCAGACTCACACTAGGAAAGTAGAAAAGCTTACTGGAGAGTAGAAGAGAAAGGAAAAGAACTCTCCATGTGGGGAGGACCTTAGGATAGGACTAAGTTAAAAGGGAGTTTTGTGTAGGCCCTTTTTAAGGACTCCTGGCATCCTTTATCAGTGGTAAGTGCTCACAAAAGATGCCAGAAAATTATCACGATGCCAAACTGATCTAAATTTTTTCTGGGCATTTTTGCCCCTTACCTTAATCTCACAGTTTTGTGGCTCAGAATCTCTGGGGCAGCTGGGCAGGACTTTGGGAATGAAATGTGTCAGGTCAATGGGGGGCAGGGGCAAGGGGAAATTGGCTTCCTTCTGCACTGGCAAGGGGAAACCAAACTTCCAGGCCTAATTGCCAATTACCCTAAGTGTTCATCAGCCTGGACTCCAGGGTTGCCCCTTATCTTAGTTTCCCTGTCAGCCCAGAATCCAGGGCAGTTTCATGTTCCTGGGACGCACCTGGAATGCTGGCACTGAGCCTTGGGGGTGGAATATGTGTCAGGCTGATGGGGAAGATGGAACACCTGGAGAGAAGAACCGAGTTTCTCTTTCCCGGGCAAGGGGAAACTGAGGCCTCCTCTTTCACCCTCCCCTTCCTTTCCTTTTCACTTCTTTCCCTTCCCTTCATTTTCCTTTCTTTTCCCTTTTTCTCTTTTTGATTTTGGGGCCACACCTGGCAGTGCTCAGGGCTTACTCCTGGCTCTGTGCTCAGGGATCACTCCAGGTGGTGCTCAGGGGACTCTGTAATGCCAATGGATTGAGCCCAGGTCAGCCATACATAAGGCAAGTCCCTGATGTCCTATCACCAGACCTCAAACACTCCTGGAAGAAAATGCCATCAAGCCCGGGAGGGTGTTAAATTCTCCATGTTCTCTCACACTAAAGAAGTTGGATACCTCAAGTACGCTGGTTTAAGTTCTTTTAACGAGACCCGCCTGATTCTATCGCGAGAGAATCCAACGGCTGCCTGAGAAGGACTTGGAGTCACCCTCTGGGAGAGGTGATGGCTGTTTTTCCTGGGTGGTGACTGTCAGGAAAGTGGCTGCTTCTTGTGGAGCCACAAGTGGAGACGTCACGTGTACAGTGACACATATGACTGTGTCGGAGAGCAGGCGGTGACTCATGGCTTTGTTCATGCCGGCAACAAGGCCTCTCCTTAGTCACTGCTGCTGAGGCTCCCGCCATTAAGGATAACCAGTGAACTACCCCCAGATCCCCAGAAATCACCCTGGGGTCCCGCAGGCCTTACGGAGGCCCCATTGCCTCCTTTGGACTAACCAGAGTCCAGAGAAAACGCCAGAGGGGTGAAGGCTTGGCTAAAGTTCCTGCAGATGTGAAGGCCCCAACGTTCTAACAGGCCTCATCAGATGCCCCTACGTTGAGCAGGGCCCTGCGTGTTGAGTTACAAGACCTCTTTGGGCCATCGGGACCCCTCAGTTTACCAATGTGTAAAATGAACTCAGTGAACAATGACTAATTCTTTTCCTCACCACCACTTTACTCGGCTTGCCTTCCAGTACAAGCCCTTCAGAGCAGAAGAAAGCACCATAGCATCTGACTGAGGGTGGGTTCCGGAGCCCAGACCCGTCTCCTACTTCTGCTTAGAGCCCCTGTGCTTCTAGGAACAGATGGAGGCGGCCAGTCACGCTGCTTGAGCCTGGGGACTCCCGCTCCAGCCCCAGGGCCTCGGTGAGCACATCAGCCATCTGCTCACCGGAGACAAGGAGCAGCCGTGATCCTAACGTGAGCAGGAAGGTCAGTCCCTGTGCCTGCAGGATGACAACCAGCCATCCCATCAGGGAACCCGTGTCAGGAAATTCTGGCAGATGCCCTGTCTGCCCCAGCTCCATCTGCTTAGGAGGTTCTTAAACCTCCTCACCCCCGTCCTGCCAATTCAGACACAGATGAAAGAACCGTCAGTTTAAATGGCACATCTGCAACCTACCCCTCGTCTCCAGGCTGTGAACCCTCTTCTAAAGCCCTGACACAAGAACTCACCATCCTCAGGGTCCCAACGCTCAACCACCCCTGGCCCTCACACGGGTGAGCAGCCTTTAGTGGCTCGACTTGGAGGGTTCCAATGCTCTGCCTGCAGCTGGCCCAGTATAGCGGGACCCAGAGAGGAGGAACAGACTTGAGATCATAGAGGGGTGTGGGCACCACCTTGCTGGGGAAGAAACCCCCTCAGAGCAAAGGACAGGTCTTGTAAAAGCCCTCGGCAGAGAACAGGCGAGCTCACGCCATCTGGGTCAACTCCAAACACTTGAGGTACAGCTCCTCAAACCAGGAATACCAGGCGCTCTTTTACAGAAAATATCATTTATTTTCACATTGAAGGTGAGCACAAGTAACAGTTCCACAGTGCATTATATACATACGTATGAATGTATGTACATACGTACATATATATATGTAGAATTAGTAAATTAATTTTATCAAAACAAAACAATCACAGCGTGCCAGGAAATACACCTGCTCTCCCCCGGCACACAGCAGCCCCTGGGACTCACATTGACCAGGCACAGCTACCGTGGGTCTGTTCTCAAACAAACCGACAGATTCACAGTTAGGGTGTATGAGCTCAGCCAGGGGATGCTTCAGAGGCCAGGCGCGAGGGTTCTGGGGCCTGTGCCACTGCAGCGCCGCAAGGCTCGGCTAAGGCTGCATCGTCAGACAATCTTGTTACGAAACTCTGCCAGGGAAACAGGCACAGCAGCCCTTTGCCAGCCCCTGGCCTGCCCATCACAGTCAAGTGTGCCCTGCCCACAGCTGGTGTCCAATGAGCAGGGGTGACACGTGGGCCATGACTGCTGGAGCCCAGAAAGCGGGCCAATTGGGCATGTTCCTGAGCACAGTGGGGTGGAGCCGGGGACAGTCACCCAGGTGAGTCACGCGTGTGCTGCTGTCAGTCTAGAGCTGGCCTGCGGTCAGCTCAACTGACCACAATCTGTGATGACAATCTTCTTGGATGGCTTCCCACTCTTGGAGCCCAAAGACTCAATTTTCTTCACAACCTCCATGCCCTCCCTTGAGCGTGCCCGAACACGACGTGTTTGCCGTCCAGCCTGGGGGACAGGACAGAAACAGCTGGCAGTAGCCCTCATGACCCCCAGCCACAGTGCTGGCAAAGCTCTAAGACCAGGAAAGCAAATGGGAAAGGCGCCCACTTGGGAACCAGGACCAGCCCGCCAAATCTGCCTTTCTGGGCATCGCTCATGCTGTGCGAGGAGGGTCTGGGTGGCCCAGGGAGCTGTGTGGCCAGCGAGAACAGCCAGGGGCCACAGCAGAAGTGGCACAAACAGGACTGTCTCAGCGTAGGGACACGGGGCGCAGGCCATGGAAACGGTGGCAGGGCGCAGCAGCTCCCCGCACTCTAGAAAGCAGCTCGGTCCAGCGCATGCAAGGCCCATCCCGGTCAAGCAGGATCCCAGACGATTTTCAGGAAGGGGCAGAGATGACGGAGCCGCCCCTGGCCTGTCCAAACCCAACATCCACATACCGCCTGGCCTGGACCCCCAGTTCTCCTAGAGTCTCTGAAACAGGCTCTAAATCACAGGGCTGGAAGCAATATAGGTGCTTGCGGGCGGTAGCCAAGCCCAGGTCGAATCCGGGTACCACATATGGCTCACCCAAGCACCACCACGAGGTGACCCAAACACAGAACACAAAGCCAGGGGTCATCCCTAAGCACAGAGGCAGGTTCTCCCCAAGAAAAAAGGGAGAGAGAAGGGGAGAGACAGACAGACACAGAGGGAAAGAGAGAGAGACAGGGAGGGGAGGGAAGAGACAGCAGAGAAGCAGAGTGTCATCTCGGTGACCCCACATCCCTACCAGCTCTCACATCCTCACATGGACCCAATTCTGGGAGAGGGCGACCACCCCAGAGCCGACAGCCCATCCTTCAGCAGCCCCCTCCTGCAGGCCAAGCTGTGCCCGCCCACAGCTCCCCCAAAAGGCCATAGCTGTACAGGGACTCACCAGTCTGTCTTGATGGTGCAGATGAAGAACTGGGAGCCATTGGTGTTGGGGCCTGCGTTTGCCATGGACAGGACACCTGCCAAGGAAGGGGGAGTCAGGCCAGCCCCCACCCAGGCCCCAAGACACCCCAGCCCTGACTCAACTGCTCCACACTGAAGGGTGACAGAATGTGGGGTTTTCCTAAAAGGTTCCCCCAAGGTGTCCCAAATAAACACATGTTGGGGTTGCCTGTGGGGTGGAGTGCTCCCAGCAGTGCTCAGGACGCCAGGGGGCTATACCCTGTGTGTGGGTATGGGAGCAAACTCAGAGAAACACACATGAGGCTGCGGCCTTGGGTGCAGGAACCCAGGGACACTGCTTCCAAAACAGAGAATGGAAAAGCTCTTAAAAACTCCACAAGCACTGCCTCTCCCCCAATCAAGGGGTCGGGGTGGGGGTGGGGTGGCTGTACCCAAGCCTGGGTAGTCCACGAGGGCGGGGAACAGCCCTGAGAACCTCACATACCTGGGCCCTCATGCTTCAGCTTGAAGTTCTCATCCGGAAGCGGCTTCCATAGATGGACTTTCCACCCGTGCCATTGTGGTTGGTGAAGTCTCCAGCCTGTGAGAGCAGAGGACGAGTCACCGGGCCTGGGCACCGCCTGCCACCCCCCACTGCTCCCTGCCTGACCCACTGCCCCATCTGCCCCCACTGCCCTGTGCCCACCCCTACATCCCCCCGCCCAACCCTCTGAGGCGTCAGGACAAAAAGAATGATCAGCAACAAACCGGGAAGCGAAAACGGCTCCAGCCATGACAACGCTGCTGAATGGGAGTCACACTTGACTTTTACAGTCACACCGTGAAAGGTGATACTTGATTTACTTTTAATTTTAACTATAGGTCACACGTTTATAATAGTACGAATGTTTGTGGGGTCCCCTGAGGGTGGGGCGTTAGGGGCACAGTGCTCATGGAACACTCCCGGGGGTGCTGAGGAGGCGGCAACCATGCACAGCGCTGGGGATGGGGTGAGGGCCATGCGAGGCAAGGACTCAGCCCTGTGCTGCCTCGGGCCCAGGGTCCTGCACCCTCACCTGCATCACCCTGTGGCACTCTCCATCCATCTGCCGCCCCAGCCCCCTCATCTCGGTTTTGTAACCCAAGGCCCAGATCATCAACACTGTCCCTGTCCGTTTGGTTTCTCTGACCCATGTGAGTGAGGTCATCAGCGTGTCCTCCCTGCCCTCCTCATCCCATCACCCTCTATCCCACCCATGTGCCCAAGCAAGTTCTACAATGCCCTCAGAGGACCAAAAGGCCATCCCAGGAGTGTCCTAAGGGTTGCCCCGCACTCCAGAGGGAGTAGGACCATGGGTGGCCGCACCTCCCCGGTCCCAGAGTCTCAGACTAGCCCAGAGGCTGCCTGGGGGGGGGGGCACCCTTCCTCGGCCCAGCCAGCACTCAGGCCTGGCATCACCAGGAGCCTTTTTCTGGGCCAGGAGCCTCAGGGAACCAAACAAGCAAAGTGTCCACTAACACCAGAGGTGGCCCGGGAGGCAGCCCAGAACTGGCCTGGGCCTCAGCCCCCATCTCAACTTGCATATCTGTCTGTCCTTGCCCACCTGGCTCAGCACAGACCCCCTCAGGAGAAGCCTGGGTAGCCAAGGGAAGCCCGAGGTGCCCTGAGCACCCTCCCCCTTCACTGACACGGTCCCATGGAGGCAACTCACATCACCCATCCACAGGAAGAGAGATGAGCAGCATTCGGGCTGACAGGCATGCACAGCCCCCGCAGCACGTGACCTGGAGGAGCCCTTCCCTGGACAGTGCAGTGGCCAGAGACTGCCCAAACCCTCAGTACAGTCGCCCCCTTCCCCCCAAAACTTGGTTCCAGCCCAGCTGGCCGGGGCTGTCCCGAGTTTGCCCCTGGAGGTGACAGGAAGTGCCCTCCACTCAGTGCTCACCATGCAGCCAGATCCCGCACTGACCCTCCTCTCATCTCAGCCCACCACAAGGCCCCTCAGTGGCCCCCTACAGACAGGGAATCGAGGGCGGAGGCGGCAGTACCTGGCACATGAAGGACGGGATGACTCTGTGGAAGGTGGAGCCCTTGTAGCCGAAGCCCTTCTCGCCTGTGCACAGGGCTCTGAAGTTCTCTGGGGAGACCAGGGTCCATCAGCACATGCAGCCTCCTCCAGCCCCCAACACGGCAGCACCCCCCAACCCTCTGTGCGGAGCCGAGCCCAGCCCCGGTTTACTCGGGCCCTGTGAGCTGGGCCAGGCTCTGGCTCTGACTCCAGACCCTGCGCTGAAGCAGGGGCAACCCCCATTCCCCCGCAGCTCCAGGTGAACTCTGTGAGGTGCTTGGTGTGAACCCAAGGCCAAAACCAGGGACCCAGGAAGGAGGAAGCGGCTCTGAAAACACGCAGTGCAGGGTAGAGGCGGCAGGGGCCAGCATTGCCCTGGGCACCCCATCCACTTGGGGGCAGGTGCGCCCCTGCCCTACCTCCCACTCCAGGTCCGGAAAGACTCAGGAGCCCCGAACTGTCTCACCTGCTGTCTTCGAACCACATCGGCCTTTAGCTGCGGAGAAAGCAGAGGGAGACAGTCAGTTCCCTAGAAGGCAGGATGGAAGCCAGTCCCCCCCCCCCCCAGCTGGGGGCCACTGCTCCTCCGCCAATGCACTGATGCCTGAGTATCATTTCTCCCAGTTGCTTCCCTGGACCCCAGGCTGGCACACAGGCGCCTCAGCTTCCTGATGTCACAAGCTGACGGCCCGGCCTGGCCTGGAGTGTAACTGTGGCATGAGACCAGGATCCGGCTGTCGGTCCAAGCTCCACAGTGCACAGTAGGGAAACTGAGGCCCAAGAACAGCATGGAGGTGAGGGGAGCTGGGGCTCATCCAAATGGGCCTCTGGCCTCCCAACTCCAAGAGCCCCCCACTTCATTAACATATGTGGGGCAGGGGCCGGAGCGATGGTCCAGTTGGTAGGGGATTTGCCTTGCCCGCAGCCGGCCGGGTTCGATCCCGGCATCCCGTATGGTCCCCGAGCACCGCCAGGAGTAATTCCTGAGTGCAGAGCCAGGAGAAACCCCTGAGCATTGCTGGGTGTGACCCAAAAAAGCAAAAAAAAAAAAAAAAAAAAGCCATATGTGGGGCAGGAGGGAACTGAGGCAGCGACCAAATTATAGCCCCTCAGCTCTTACTGTTTTCCTTCTTGTGTCGGGAAGTCGGGGGAGGGGGCTGGGGATCACATGTGCTGGAGGTGGGGGTTGGGAGCCAGACCTGGTGCCCATGATTGGCCCCTAGGAAAGCCAGTGCCTCTAGCACACCAGCTCCCGAGTCAGCTTCTTAAAAACAAAACTAGGGGGCGGAGCGATAGCCCAGGCGTTTGCCTTGGCCGGCCGGCCGCCCGGGTTCGATCCATCCATAGACCTCCAGGAGTAATTCTGAGTGCAGAGCCAGGAGTAACCCCTGAGCATTGCCGGTGTGACCCAAAAAGCAAAAACAAAACAAAAAAAAAAAAAACTAGGCCCGGAGGTATAGGAGAGGGGTTGCGGGGGGGTGTGGAGGGCGCCTGCCTGGTACACGGCCTACCGGGGTTCCGTCCCGTACAACCCTTACGGTTCCCCGAGCACCGCCAGGAGCAACCCCTGAGCATCTCCTGGTGCGGGCCCCAAACCAAACCAAACAGTGGTGGAACCCGAGACCACCGGATGTGGCCTACCGAAACACAAGCCCTAGAGCCAGGGGCCAGCACCTGGGCTGATGTGAGGGCGCACCCCAGTCCCGGTGGGGGCATGCTGGGACTCACGGAACCGGCCCGGCCTGGCTGCCCACGAAGGCGGCGCCGGTCACCTCTGCGGCATTCGGGCGCCCAGGTGTGCACGGGTGGGGGGCGGGGCTAGAGCCACGAAAGTGCCAGACAGCGAGCCCCTAAAGCGGCGGCCTGGCCAGGGGCTGGGGTTCGCCGGAGCCTGAGTTCCGCGCCTGGGTCGGGGGTCCGCGCCCGAGCCCGGTCCGCGCTCTGGGCACTGCGGCAGGGCCCCAACGCGGCGCCGTGACCTTGGGCGTCCTCCCCAACACGTGCCCTCGCTCCTTCCCCTCCTCCCCGCCGCCAGCCGGCAGAGACGGCTCGAAACCCCCTTAAAGACGGGGAAACTGGAGGCCCGGCGCTCAGAGCGAGTGCGCCGGGGTCAGCGCGGGAACGTGTCAAAGCGCGGCTCGGCCAGACAGACCCGGGGCCTCACCTCCAGCACGACGCGGCCGAGCGGCTGCCCGTCGGCACCTACGTCCAGGTAGACGAGCGGGTTCCCAGAGCCGGAGGACGCGGGCGCGCTGCAGGCTCTGGCCGCCGGGACGCCGAGGGGCGAGCATCGCGGGGCCGGGGAGCAGCCTCAGCAGGCGGGGGCCGTGGCGGAGCGCCAACATCGCGGCGCAAGTCGGGACTGGGCCCGGAGGGGAAGGCGACAACGACGGGAGCGGAAGTCACGCGCAGGGAGGACACAGTCTACACCACCGCGTGCGCCTGCAGCGCAGACTCGATAGTCACCGCGCGTTTCCTCCTTTATAGCCGCACCAGGTCCCGCCCCCGACATTCAGGCCACGCCCCTCGTGGTGGCCCGTGGGCGGCCCCTAGTGGCCCCTGAGGGCAATGCAGCATCTCCAGTGCCCGGAAACGCCGCCCCCGTTCTACTAGAGGCCTGCCAGACCCCACCCACACAGCTGTCCACGGACAGACCCACCTCGCAAAGGAAGGCCAGTTCCATTAGGTGAGGGTTCGAGTAGGTGAAAGAAACGGGAGAAATGCAAAATTGTGCTTAACTACAAAATATGAAGTCGTGTGTGTGTGTGTGTGTGTGTGTGTGTGTGTGTGTGTGTGCGCATTGTTTTGCTTTGTTTGGGGGCAGCTGGCTGTGCTCGGGCTTACTTTCCTGGCTATGCACTCAAGGGTCACTTCTGGCTGACTGGGGCAAGGAACCGTGTGAGGCACCTAGGTCTAATGTGGATTCACCGTGTGTCCCCTCTCTCCCGTCCAGTCATATTCTCTAAGTAACACTTTGACTCCTCTTTATAGGCAGGCCATCCTCTCCTCCATAGGACCTGTGGACAGAAGCCAAAAGACCGTTAAGTTTAGGAATTAGACGAGGAAAGCTGGAGACCAGAGAAGGGACAGGGTGATGTGGAGAGATGCCCCCACAATTGACCCTCCTGTCCCAACCTGGTCCTGAGACTGGAACCAAGACTGGAAACTCCGTCTGGGCCTGTGGAGAGTGGGGGGGTGAAGGTCAGTCTCCAGTCTTCACTGGGCTGGGCCTGAGTCTGCTCTGCACCCCGTAAACCAGGACAGTCGGCAACTAGTTCCCCTCTGACCCACTCACCCCAAAATAGCCAGGCAATAGTGGTGTCTGCTGCTGAGACCCACTGGGAGGTGAGAGAAGGTGTCAGGGGTCTGGGCCCTGGGGTCAGGAAGTCCTAGCAGGACAGGATCTGGGCCATCCTGTCCATACTCCTGTGGAACTTGCTGGTGGGAAGGCATCAGGCACCAAATGCTGGCCCATGTAGGCCGCTGAAGCCAGAGACATGTGTTCTAGGCTCTGAGCTGCGGCCTGCGCACTGCCTACAAGTGTGAGCCCCCTTCTCTGTCCTACTAGCACACCCTTCTCTGACCCCTAGCCCAGGAGAGTTCTGGCCACTCGGTGACATCCTAGCAGCCCAGCCTGCTCCGTGGCCTGGCCCAGGATGGGCTATGTCCCCAGGAATGATTCCTCTCTCCTGTGTCCTGAAGGGTGGGCACAGAGCCATGGCGGTTCTACAACGGTTCCCCATCAGTCATCCTGTAGCTTTGGAGGAGAAAGAAAAAATGTACCTCGTGTCAGCCCTCAACCCCCCATAGCCTTTAGCCAGGCAGGTGGGCTAGACAGAGGTTACCTGTTACCCCTCACCCCAGATCCTGGGTGATCCTAGTTCCCTTAACCCTGGGAAGCCCAAACAAGCCTTTGCCCCAGGGGAAGACCCCTTCTTTTATGCTTTAGTTCCCTAAGGGAAGCCCCCCTTTCTTTAGCACTTCAGTTCCCAAAGCTGCTTCTCTCCATGGCTGTCTGGGGACAGTTCGATTGTGTAAAAGTGGGGGATCACTGACCCCAAGAACTGAGGTTGCCCCAGGGAAGAGGTGGTGGGGTTGGGGAGGGGACTTCCAGATCTCAGTCTCCTTCATGTGTCAGAAACTTCCAAGAACATCACAAGGTTTGTGACTGGCAAGAGGGGACGAGACACAGCCACACCATGAGACAGAAACAGAGACTGTGAAACTCAGGCAACCACGGGTGCCTGAGTTCTTTAGCCTGGAATGAACTTTAGCCTGGGAATGAGCCTGGAGGCCACCGTGTTGGGACAGAGACACAGGGAGACTGAAAGGGCATTCCAATGAAGCGGGAATAGCAGGTGGGACCCCTGAGTGTCCCTTCTATGACTGGGTCATAAATCATAGTTGAAACCATAAATCATAGTTGAAACCAGAACTGAGCAAGAGAGCCGGACCCAGCCCGGCAGGAAACGATTAATAAATGTCTCTATGGATTTAATGAAGCTTGTCTGATTGGGCCAATCACCCGTGTGTGAGCAGCTCAGTGTATCCCGTATCTATCCTATATAAACTCCGTGTGAAATGCGTGAGGGCTCAGCCTATTTCAGGGTTCACCAGGTTGAGCCTGCTTCTCCCTTTCATCTCTCCAATGTAAGCGCATGTTTCTTGGTCAGATTTCTTCTTTTTTAATTAAAATTTTTTTTTTTTGTTTTTGGGCCACATCTGATTCTCAGAGGTTATTTCTGGGCTTTGCACTCAGGAATCACTCCTGATAGTGATTGGGGGGACCTTATGTGATGCTGGGTCAGCCACATGCAAGGCAAGTGCACTATCTCTCCAGCCCTCTTGGTTAGATTTATGTAACCAAGAGGAGTAAGGCAAAGCCAGCCATGAGTTGGGAGAATTGTGGTACCCAGGGAGTGCTATAGTGCAACCTGAGCAGAAAGGGGAGTGTGTGGAGTGGGAGGAAGCACAGAGGCCCCCAAGGCCAGGCTGTGTGGGAAGGTGCCAGGACCCAACTGTGACACAGCTCTGTCTGTCACTCCCAGGACCCTGGACAGACAGCAACCCCTTTATGCAAGCTTCTTCTTTTTTTTTTTTTTCTTTTGGGGTCATACTGGCAATGCTCAGAGGTTACTCCCTGGCTCTGCACTCAGGAATTACTCCTAGCAGTGCTCATCGAACCATATGGGTTGCCGGGGATCGAACCCGGTCGGCCGCATGCAAGGCAAACGCCCTACCCGCTGGACTATCGCTCCAGGCCCCCTTTATGCAAGCTTCTTCTTAGCTTTTGAAAGTGAAGCCGCCCCTTCCTTGCAGCCAGGCCAGGGAAGAAGGGGAAGACAAGAACACGGTGCTTTCCCGGATGCTCCTGCTCCTCAGCTCCTCCCTGCTGAGCTCAGCTGCGAGTTAGAAGGAGAAGAACCAGAATGGAATATGCCCAGCCACGCAGCACCTGCAGCGATCACCTGGCTTAGAGTGTCCTGGTAGGGCAGGTGTCGCACTGACCTGGTGTCGCGCTAACCTGGCTTCAGTGAGCATTGTGGCCTCTTCTTTCCACTCAGCCCAAATGGCTTCTCACCCAGGGCTCCATGGCTTTGTCATCCAGGCTTCCTGTCACACTGTCTCGGGTCCTCACAGAGCTAGACAACATTCTGGGGATACTGGACACAAAGGTGACATTCAGGTTTTCAGACTCAGACATCTGAGGGGGACACGAGGGTGAGAAGACTGGGAAGGTCTCGGGTCCTGAGGGGAGGTGACCACAGGTTCCACCGTGGAAGGGGCAGTCAACTGTGGACTGAGTGTGGACTGACCGGGCCGACCTGTTTTCATCAGACAAAGGCAAACATCAGGATTTCTGGAAAGCTTCCCATTTCTTCTGTTGTTTTGGGGCCACCCTGGCAGTGCTCAGGGTTTACTCCCTGGGTCTGCACTCAGGGATCGCTCCTGGAGGGGCCCAGGGAACCCTCTGGGGTGCTGAGGGTCAAACTCTGGTCAGCCACAAGCAAGGCAAGTGCCTTCCCTGCTGTACAATCTTTCTGGTCAGCTTCCCTTTTAAATGTTGGGAATGCACTTAAAACCCACATCAAACCCAGAGTGAGCCCCAACAACATAGAAGAGGCCCATGGGTCCGGATTGCAAGCTCTGATCTCCACTTTACAGATGCGAGAACTAAAGGCCGGAGAACAGGGCCTGCAAGAGTCCTCCCTGCCCTTCCCACTGCCCTCCCTGTTGGGGTCAGCGCCAACTTTGCATAGCACCACCGGGGACACTCAGGTGGTCAGGACATGGTGATGCCCTGAGCACGCCCTTGAGCAGCCGTGTGTGCAGTGATGGCGGCAGCTTTGGCTGTTGTGTGGGATGAGGTGACAAGTACCCTGGGCACAGATGTGGATCTGCTCTAGGCCTGGTGGGGTTTGACACGATGCCACTGTCCATCACCAGGACTGTGCCTTTCACGAGGCCTGGGGCTCGTCCACTCATCCCTCTGAGGAGGGTGGAGGGTCCAGGAAAAGCTCTGTCCTGGACAGGTATTAGGAAGCCTGGGAAATGGGGTCTTGGATAAAGGCACTGCGGTGTCCCAATGGAGCTCCCCTGCTTTTGGGATGTCACATGGAAGCATCAGCTCAGGCCTGGAGAGAGCACAGGGGGTAAGGCACTCACCTTGCAAATACGGCTGACTAGGTTCGATCCCCCAACACCCCATAGGGTCCCCTGAACCCACCAAAAGTGTTCCGTCAGCACAGAACCAGGAGTAAACCCTGAGCACCATTAAAATGTTTGTTTGGGGGCCATAACCAGCGGTGCTCAGGGCTCAGTCCCAGTTCTATGCTCAGGATCACTCCTGGCGACATCTGGGGATCAGGTGGTGGGTGCTAAGAATCAGACCTGGGCTGGAGCGATAGCCCAGCAGGTAGGGCGTTTGCCTTGCACACGGCCGGCCCATGCCTGCCCGGGTTCGATCCCCGGCATCCCATATGGTCCCCCGAGCACCGCCAGGAGTAATTCCTGAGTGCAGAGCCAGGAGAAACCCTTGAGCATCGTTGGGTGTGACCAAAAAAAAAAAAAGCAAAAAAAAAAAAAGAATCAGACCTAGATAGGCCACATGCAAGGCAACACCTTCACCTGTACTGTCTCTCTGGCCCAGGCCCTTTTCTTGAATCACCGTGGCAGGTGCTCTGAATATCTGCATTTTAACTTAGATACATCACTCTGCTCCATCAGAATAGATGACCTTTCCAGGGACATTGCCTAGCATTGATGGGAAGCATTTCTCTTTGTTTCCTATCCAAATAGGTGTTCTAGCCTTAGGTGATTGATAACAAGAGTGGCTAGCATTTATCAGTTACCTGTGGTAGGAACTTATATGCTCCTATTTTTTATGAGTCTTCTAAGCAGGGGCTCACGGGCCTGGACCTGTTAGTACAATGGGACATGTCAATGCTGACAGCCTCAGCTCTGCACCTAGATGTGTTGGGGGGGGATGCAGAGGAGGCTCCACAGTGTTGGGTCTCACACTTGGGACCTTGTGCTTATAAGGCTCAAGCCTCTGACTGCTGAGCTATTCCCCCAGCCTCGAGGTCTCATTTTATCCCTTATTCTGCAGAAAGCCCAAGGAGCCAGTTTTATTGCTAGCACTTACTGTGTTGTAACCAAAGCTGGCTAGGTATAAACTCTTATCTGGGATCACACAGGGGCTAAGTGTCATGCAGTGCATATTTGCCTGCCTCTGCCTGACCCAGGGACTTGGCACCACCACGGCTGTATTTTAGTACAAAAGGTCAGCCAGTGCAGGTCAGTGGGGGGGTCAGCTCAACTTATATATCAAAATTCGGGGGTTTTCCAGGGACCAAGTCTCAGAAAACAGATCAAGTTCCAGGCTGAGTGTTCCAAGTCATGTAGCTGTATCCCAGACCCTGGGTGGGCTCACCTAACACCAGCAAGACCCAGACTGGGGTCTCACTGCACGGGGCTTCACCCAGGGACTCAACAGGGGATGTAGCCAGGAAGGGCTCAGGACCCTTGAATGAAGGGGCACAGAGCCGTTCCATAGGGCAGGGCACTGAGGGAAGGATGGGGCCCTTTTCCTGCAGAAGACAAGGGCTGTAGCAGAGAGATAGGTCAGTAGGCAAGGCACTCGCCTGGCACGTCACCAATCATGGTTTGATCCCTGGTACCTCATATGAGACCCTGAGTACTGCCAGGAGTGAGCCCTGAGCACCACTGGGTGTGACCCCTTTTCCCTAAAAAGAGGTGGGGTCTTAGGGTTAGGGGTATTGCTCAGGTGTAGAGTACATGCTTTTCATGTATGAGACCTGGATTTCATCCTTATTATACCACACACACACACACACACACACACACACACTCACAGAAACACAAAGAGACGCACCTCAGACATACACATAGATACACACACACAGCCTATTCATCTTTCCTTGAGTGTGGATTGGCTTCAGTAACTAACCGATGGGTGAGAAGCCAATCTTTGGTATGTTTGGATTTTGTGGTTGGGCCTTGCGCGGTGGTGCTCCAGGTTTACTCCTGGCTCTGTGCTCAGGAATTACTCCTGTGGGGCACAGAGGACCATACAAGTGCCGGGGATTGAGCCCTGGCCGGCTGTGTGCAAGGCCAGCGCCCCCGCCTCTGTGCTAGTGTCCCAGGCCTAGTAGTCGGTCTTGAGAATCTTTCCACGTTGAGCCTGAGCCAACAAGTCAGCACAGCTTGCTCCTTTGCTCTTTTTGTCTTTTGGGCACCTGTCTGTACTCAGAACTTACCCCTGGCTCTGCACTCAGGGATCTCTCCCGGCAGTGTTGGGGGACCATATTCAATGCAGGGATTGAACCCAGGTCAGTCACATGCAGACAAACACCCTCCCTGATGTCCTATGGCTCTAGCCCCTTTTTTGCTTTTTTTTTTTTTTTTTTTTTTCTTTTGGGTCACACCCGGCAATTCTCAGGGGTTTCTTCTGGCTCTGCACTCAGGAATTACTCCTGGCGGTGCTCGGGGAACCATATGGGATGCCGGGGATTGAACCTGGGCCGGCTATGTGCAAGGCAAATGCCCTACCGCTGGGCTATCCCTCCGGCCCCCTTTTGCTTTCTAATGCACCTGCTATGCTTTGTAAAGAAGCCCAGGCAACAGGGTGAAGCCACTGTAAGGCTCCAGCCTCCAGCCGTGCGGGGTCCCATCCAGCCCCCATCCTTCTCCAGCCCTCTGATTGCAGACTAACCCTCATTCATGAGGACCAGCAGCGGAACTCAGGGCCCTAGGAAATGTGTGTGAAGATACTGCAAAGCTGCTCATTTTCAACCAGAGTGGGTCTTTGGCTCCTCCCTAGAGCACTTGTCCTGGGCTCAGTCCCCAACGTTGCTCCCCACCCTAGTGCTTGCTGCTGTCTCACCCAGCTTTGAGGTGCTGTGCAGCTAGACTTAAATGGAACTTCTCGGGGTTGGGGCCATCAGGGCCCCAGCGGGCACCTGCATTGTACTGGGTTCAGTTCACGTGTGGGTCAGCCGCCCCCTATGTCACCTGATATACTACCTTCTCTCTGACTCTGCCATCCTGCTCACACCCTTCCATTCAGCTCTCTGACAGTCTTCCAGTGCCCACCTGTGTCAGACTTCACGCTAGAGCCCGGCAAGGCGCGAGTCGGGAAGCTTCCAGTAAAGCAGATTCCAGCAGCTCCTCTGATAATGGACCATATCATTTGGTTATTATGTGGAGGAAAGCGTCAGTCCTGCACTTCAGGCTTCACTCGCCAGAGTCCGTTGCATGCTCCTGAGAACCTGTGATGCTAGGTGAGGACTTCCTGTATGTATTAGAAGTGGAGCAAATGCTGGACTCCTCTCTGCATGAATCCACTCTTCAAAGCCAGTGCTGAGTGCTTGGCGTGCCTTTGATCACCGAATCCCACAGCACCGTGGAGGAAGAGGTTAATTAGCTCTGAAACCATTAGCTGCAGCACAGACAAGGAAACCAGGGCTCCTGAGGCCAAGCAGCTCCCAGAGTCACCCCCTTCCTACACCAAGAGGCCACCTAGAGGGTCACTTCCTGTATACCCTCCCTGCTGTGGCAGGATCCCTGGGGCCTCATCGCTCCCCTGAGATGCCATCTCCTGGGGGCAGACAGGGCCCTGCAGTGACTGCCAAGGTCCCCCTGGCACCCCCACCCCTGGCCCTGCGTTGACTCAGGGGACTGGAGCCCCGCCACTGGATAGGGCCCTCATCTGGACCCCACCACTTGTCTATGTGGTCCGTGAGGGGTGCCCGTGTCTGGTCATTGTGGGGTCATTGTGGGGGATGGAAAAGGAGAGGGGGTCTTCCTGAGATGCTGCCAGGAGAAGTCAGCAGAGGATAGGAAAAGCCCCTACCCCTATGGCAGTGGATTCTTGGGTAGTGCTAAAACCAACTAGCTCTAAGGCTGTCAAGACCCCCTTGTGGACACAGAAACTAAGGCCTGTAAGACCCTTAACAGACATCAGCAAAGACCCAGAGAAGGCTGGAGCCCTCCAAGAGAAGCTCCAATAGGATCAAAGACGAGGAAAGGAATTGTAAAGACTGTCAACTACTCCCCACGCTACTCCTTGGCAACCACCCT
>JAJIBD010007562.1:0-73575 GCA_021461705.1 Cryptotis parvus | reverse complement strand
GATCTGAAAAGCTATAAGAACCTAATGTGCGAATCATAAGGATGATTCAGCCTTTGATGCCAAAGAATAAAATGCAAGAAAGGAGATGTAACATTGATCTGAGGACAGCGTAAAAAGAAGTAACAAGGGATAATGCTGTCATTTTAGCACATTATCTTGAGAAAATGTGGCGTTTGACCCCCCACACTATGGTGACTTAGAAAGAGGTTCTTATTTTAGCACCCTTTAGGAACATAGTGTGGGAAAAGTAGGGTTTGGCCATTTGAAACAATTATGTTATCATTTTCTCTGAGAGCAGAAGTTTTAATGTGTCAGAGGGTGGTGAGTGAGCTTTTACTGCGTGACCTCTTGATGGCTGTGTATTTCTATTGGGGAACATCCCCCATCGTTAGAAACTATGATGTTAGGTACCAGAGAGATACACAGCTGGTGGTGCTTGCCTTGCATGCAGTCAACCTTGGTTCTGTTCCGGCATCACATATGGTCACCCAAGCCTGCCAGGAATGACTCCTGTGTGCAGCCAGATGTGAGCCCTGAGCACTGTTAGAGGTGGCTCCCAGACCAAAATTAAAATAAAATAATGGGGCAAGTGCGATAATACAGCAGGTAGGGGCGCTTGTCTTGCATCTGGCTGACCCTAGTTTGACATCTGACTTTCTGTATGGCACCTGAGTCTTCCAGGAGTGATCCCTGAGTGCAAAGCCAGGAGTAACCCCTCGCCACTGCTGGGTATGTGCTTAGGGGTTGTTTGTGCCCAAACAAAGAAACAAATCTTTTATAGACTGCATTTTTAACAACCTTTTGTTTCCTTTTCAGAAGGTAAAAGGGGCCTCTGGTGGAGCTTTACCAAAAAGGAGGAATTCCAAGATTTTTTAGGTAATGTAAATAGTGTGCCAGGATGTGTGTGTGTATGTGTGTGTGCATGTGTGTGTCTGTGTGTGCACACGCATGTGTGAGCATGTTGATGTTTGACTTGGAGTAACCAGTTGTTTCCTGCTCTACAATTTAAAAGAGGAAATATTTAAATCCTCCACTTAGTGTTTATTTAGTGTTGAAGGGTGCTTTCAGCATTCTTACTCAGGTAAGTGTTTTGAAGCAATTATATTTAAAGAGACTGAGAGGAATTAGCATTCTGCTGCCTCTTTTATCATGACTTTGAAAGACATTTTTCTCATCTTCCCCTTTTTAAAAAATATTAGACACACTGCAGTCTTTTTTTGAACTTTCTCACCTTTTCCCCCCCAATGTCATTTTTTTAATTGAATCACAGTGAGATAGACCATTGCAAAGCTGTTCATGGTTGGGTTTCAGTCATGCAATGTTCCAACATGTATCCCTCCATCAGTGAACATTTCCCACCTCCAATGTCCCTAATTTCACTCCAGCCCCCCACCTCCACTTCCAACACTTTTCTTCTTTCTTTCTCTATCTCTTTCTCCTTCTGTGCATTATGGTTTTCAATACAGGTACTATGTGATCAAAACTTCCAGAGAGTTCAGCATTTTTATTGGAATGCACAGTTGGAATAGCTTTTTTAACTGAGTGGCAGCTTTGGTGTGTAGATGTGACTGCCGGAGCTTCCAGAAGTACAAGGGGGTGGAGGGAGGTAGCTCATCCCAACCCCAAGAAAGCCTGGAGGTTTCAGTCACAAAACCCACATACCTAACTTTTCAGCAGATTCACATCTTGGTGAGGTCTGTCCCTAGACCGTGGAATTCAGCTAGGGTCATGGCAGTGTTTCTGTTCTTTTCTTTTTACCCCCAGGTGGAATCTGGGATTCAGCCCATGGTGCGTTTCGCAGCCTCGCTTCCTTTAACCTCTTCAATCTGTGATGGAGTCTCAGTCTCTCTGTGTTTACTCCTTGTGACACTTTGGAAGAGTACTGGTTAGGTATTAGCATATATTTGCAGATGTACCTTATTTTTGCCTAGCCTGATATTTTCTTGATCACTTGATCACTTGAATCCCGTTATTCATCGATTTGCTTGAGTGGGCGCCAGTAACATTTCCATTGGACCCTATCACGTGCCAATGTAGCCCAATGGCATCTGGTTGATTCAGGAATATGAAGAGCATCAAACCGTTCCTTCAGGGTCTTAACAAGGAAGTCTGACCATCTTGTAGGTGGGCCGCCACGTGATCTTTGACATCCCATGGGATCCAGTCGGTAATGGCTCTAGTCCAGCGGTTGTCTCCAAATCTCATTACATGTCCAGCCCATCTGATTTTCGAGGCCTTGGCAAACGAGACAGCGTCCCTCATTCTGGAATAGCGACGGAGGTCAGAACTCCGGATTCCTTCACTCACTTGAGTGAGGCGTGATATTCCAAGCATAGCTCTTTCGATTCCTCTCTGGGAGACCCGAATAGCATTCTCATCCTGCTTTTTTAGGGCCCAGGTCTCTGAGGCGTATGTTAATGCAGGGAGAACGGTGGAGTCGAAGAGATGTGCCTGGAGCTGGAGGTTCTTAGTCCTTTTAGCTATTTCTTCAATGCATATTTCTTCAATGATCTTTTCTTACAGTCAATTTTAAGTGAAACATTGGGATTTATCTATCTATCTGTCTGTCTGCCTGCCTGCCTGCCTGCCTGCCTGCCTGCCTGCCTGCCTGCCTGCCTGCCTGCCTGTCTGTCTGTCTGTCTGTCTGTCTGTCTGTCTGTCTGTCTGTCTGTCTGTCTGTCTGTCTGTCTGTCTGTCTGTCTGTCTGTCTGTCTATCTATCTATCTATCTATCTATCTATCTATCTATCTATCTATCTATCTATCTATCTATCTATCTATCTATCTATCTACTTATTTTATTCATTCATTCATTCATGCATTCATTCGTTCATTCATTCATTCATTCATTTACCACAATGCCTCCATGGATGTGATGTTATAGGAGTCTGGAAAAGTTAGACTGATCATCTTCCAAATTGTTTGTAGACACTTTTTTCATTGTGAGATTAAGGTGTCCTTAGTTTCTTCTTTTTTTTCTTATCTGTAGTTTATCATGTGTATGTTAAGCAACATACACATTACTACTATATTAAAAAGACAGAAATTATTAAAAGAATTAAACTATTGGCATTATTCACAGAACTGAGTTTCCTTCCTGCGTTGACTCTCTGCCATGGGTTCTGCCTTGCTGTCTTCTCTCTTTTTTATTTTCAACTCCTGGTTTTCTTGATGAGGCTCCTCTGCATTTGGTTTGAACACAGCCAGTCTTTCCCTTTTATAGGCATATCTTAGATTAGAATCTCGATCAATCAACCAAACCCCTAATAGGGGTTCAAAGTTGAACTTCAAAGTTGAATGATTCAATGGGTGTGAGTTTGGTTTTAGCCTTCTACTTTTTTTTTTCTTCTGATGAAGAGAATGCTACTTCTGAAATAAATCATCATATGTTCTTGAAGGCAGAAATAATCAAGTCTTCTTTGGGGGTGGAGGAGGACGGTGGTCTTTGGGCCACACCCAGCA
This sequence comes from Cryptotis parvus, assembly GCA_021461705.1. NCBI lineage: Eukaryota > Metazoa > Chordata > Mammalia > Eulipotyphla > Soricidae > Cryptotis > Cryptotis parvus. The sequence continues at coordinate 70,114 of JAJIBD010007562.1, read as the reverse complement.
GTGCTCAGGATTTATTCCTGGCTCTCTGTTTCCGGATCACTTCTGGGGGTGCTTTGGGTACCATAGGTGGTACCAGGGATTTGAATCAGGTTGAGTCGCATGCAAGGCAAGGCCTATCACCTGTACTATCTTTCTGGTTACTCCATATTTTCTTTTTCCTTTTTTTTTATTTTTGGGTCACACCCAGCAATGCTCAAGGGTTATTCCTGGCTCTGCACTCAATTACTCCTTGTGGTGCTTGGGGACCACATGGGAAGCCAGGGTTTGAACCTGGGTCTGCCACATGCAAGGCAAATGTCCTACCCACTGTGCTATCACTAAGGCCCCTGCTTTCTATTTAGATGCTTCACAAGGTGATGCTAGCTACTTAATCCTACTTAATCCCACCAAGAATTTGGCTTTACAAACCCTGATTTATACAAGCCCTGATTTTTTTTTAACATTTTATTATACCACCGTGAGATATACAATTACAACGTTGTTCACGCTTGGGGTTTCGGTCACACAGTGTTCCAGCACCCGCCCTCCACCAGTGCCCCTCAACCACCACCCATGTCCCCAATTCCCTCCCCCTTCCCATGTCCTGCCTAAATGGCAGGTTCTTTATCTCCTCTCTCTCTCCCTCTCTCTCCTCCTTCTCCCACACATTGTGGGTTACACTCACGCTACACTTAGAAGCCATCATTTGCATTTTTTTGTCTGTATTTAATGCTCAGTTCTATGTTGGTATCAGACCTTTTGACATTTATTCACACATGTTTTCTTCTCTGTCTTACCTAACCTCTGACTCCCACGCGCTTGTGGTAATTTCCACTTTTGATAAGATCACCTGGTATATTTATGTCATGCAAATAAATGCAGTCATTCTATGTCTCTCTCTTTCCTTCTGACTAATTTCACTCAACATGATTCTCTCCATGTCCATCCATTTATAGGCAAATTTCATAACTTCATTTTTCCTGACAGCTGCATAGTATTCCATTGTGTAGATGTACCACAGTTTCTTTATCCAGTCATCAGTTCTCGGGCATACTGGTTGTTTCCAGGTTCTGGCTATTGTGAATAGTGCTGCTATAAAAATAAAAGTGCGGATTGTGTTTCTGCTGTGTGTTTTTGGCTTCCCAGCGTATATTCCCAGGAGTGGTATGGCTGGGTCAAAGGGGAGCTCAATTTCTAGTCTTTGGAGGAATGTCCATATTGTTTTCCAGAAAGGTTGTACAAGTCAACATTCCCACCAACAATGTATGAGAGTCCCCTTTTCCCCACATCCACGCCAGCACATGTTGCTTTTACCCTTTTGGATATGGGCCATTCTCTGTGTTGTGAGGTGATATCTCATTGTTGTTTTGATTTGCATCTCTCTGATGATTAGTGATGATGAGCATTTTTTCATATGCCTTTTGGCCATTCGGCTTTCTTCCTTGTCAAAGTTTCTGTTCATCTCCTCTCCCCATTTTCTAATGGGGTTGTAAGCCCTGATTTTTACAGGGCCTGAATGGATACTTCCCTGTCTCCCAGGAGCTGTACTTGGATTTTAATTTTTTTACTTATCTGGTGGTGGTGGAGTAGGGGTGGGGATGAGGAAGTGGTGGACCACAGCTACACCCAGTGGTGCTCAGGGACCAGTCTGGAGTAACCCTTGGCAGTGCTTGGGGGACCATGTGAGGTGTCAGAGATTCGAACTGAGGTGAGCCTTATCAAACCACATATAAGCCTTCATCCCCTCTGGCTGTAGTAGCTTTACTTTTTATCTTCCCGATTATAATGCTTTTTTTTCAAGTTTTGTGGCTTATAAATTAATATCTGTATAGTCTGTGTAGGACTGTATTAGGACTATATATATGGATTATGTAACTGAAAGCTCAAAATATTGATGGCTTTGAATAAGATAGATGCTCTCATGAGAGGCTGCTGGAAGCCATACATCCTAACCTGTGATTTCCAGCTGCATGACCCAAAATGGCTGCTGAAACCCCAGCCATCACATCCCCATTCTGGACAGCAGCAAATTCTAAGTAGGAAAAACAAAATATTCTCATTGCCCAGCAGAGTCAGCTTCTCTTTCCAAGATCCATATGCAAAGCTTGTGTCCTCCTAGTGAGATTGTATTGTGACCCCACAGGGTGCTGCCCTGGAGACCAGAGAGGAGCACCCTCACTAGGTTTCTGAATTAAATATCTGACTAAGGAAGAGAGGGAGAATGGATATTGGGAACTCATGGACTTCACCAGACTACATGTGCATCGGGCTTGTCTCTCTGTAGAGAATGGTAGCATGTAACTCTTGTGGTCTTTATTTCTTCAATTAGAAAGTACTAGCTTTATTGCTGATGGAATGCTTCTTCCTCGTAATAAAGCAGTCAAGCTAGTGACTAATGCTGTGTTCTGGAGAGGGACTTTCCCCCCTCTATTGCCCATGACTATGTGAACATTTCCCATTTGATTCAACAGTGGTATTGAAACCGTTTAATGATTCCGTTATGACCTTCAGTAGTGTTTTTGGGTTGGGGGAAGTTTGGGTCATTCCTGGCCATGGTCAGGGATCACTCCTGGTGGTGCTCAGGGGCCTGTATGTGGTACCAGGGATTGAACCTGGGTCAGCTGCAGGCAAGGCAAGCATCCTACCTGCTGTACTATTGATCCAGCTCCGTGATAGTGATTTTGTAAGGGAACCTGAGGGCATTGTCTGGTGCTGAGTGGCTAACCCAAGTCTCCTGCCCACCCACCCTTCCCTGAGAGTTGTCACACTTCTTCTCAATTGCCTTGATGTACAGTCAAGTGAAATTTCAGTAGAGTCCTTCCCTCAACTTTAGTGTTTGTTGATAATGAAAAAAGCATCAACAATGGCAACTATTGGTTATTCATTCATTCATTCGTTCGTTCGTTCATTCCTTCATTAGTTCATTTGTTTATTGTGATGAGGGTTCCTACATGGTGCTCAGGGAGCCCAGAGAATTCTCCCAGTGACTCTTGGCCAAGTGGACCATCTGTTCGGTTTAAAGGCCTGAGAGGTGCAGTACCCATTAGGCTCTGCGCTGCTGGGGAACACAAGGCCATTCCAGCGGTGTTTGGGGATCTCGGGGTCATACCTGGTGGGTTTGGGAGCCTCCCAGACCACATCTAGCTAGTGATGCCCAGGGAACATAAGGGTCCAGGAATTGAATTGGGATCAACTACTTTCAAGACTATGTTGAGATTCTATTCCTTTTTTAGTATTTATACATATCTTTAATCTATACATACTTAGGCAGAGGGTAATGCCTTGAGAGGGATGCAGCTGCGGCCTGTCTGCTGCCGACAAGTTAACCACGAAGGAATGCTGGAGAGCTGGAGCCCTCGATCAGTGGTCTTCAATCACCTTCCCTGGATGATGCCGGGCCAGAGGTGCAGAATGGTTGTAAACCACTGATTTACTGCTTTGGTTATTTACTGCTGGTCTGTGAACCAGACTGCCGGACAGGTGCTGGTCTGCAAGAGTAAAAAGGTTGAAGAAAGCTGACAAAGGAGGTGGTCAATCTGGCAATGCACTTCTGACCCATGGCAGCTTATCTGCGACTCAGCTTTACTGGCTTCAGGAATCATGATGAACACCTACCCTGTATACAAGCATTCAACTCACTCTAGCACTCTAGAGAAGATGAAGATGGGGAGAAGAGCACAGAAGAGGGAAAGGGCTCATTAGTAGAACAAGGCCTTGGAAAAGAAATCTAACAACTCTGGAGTGCTGAAAAACATTCCCTTTCTGTGTCCTACCCTCTTAAAGTCAAAATGAGATCCCAAACAGCAGAGGAAAATGAAAATCTTTTTATTTTGTTTTGGACCACACCCAGAACTGCTCAGGACTGATTCCTGGCGCACAGAGATTGCTTCTAGTGAGGTTCATGTGGTGCTGGGGATCAAAACCAAGTTTGCCACCTGCAAGAGCTTCACAAGAAGCCAGAGGAACCCCTGCACTATGAGGGCAACTATCTTCAACATCCGAACTCCACAGCCTGTCAGAGCTTCACCCAAGAGAAAAGCTGATCCCTCCCCATTGTGGTTCATCAGTAAATACACGAGATGAGAGCTTACTACCGAGAGTATACCACCCGCCCGACAGCCTGACAAGCTACCCTTGTTGTATTTGATTTGCCAAAACCCAGTAACAATTATAGACTTCATTCCCATGACCTGAAGGAATGGTTTGAGGCTCTTTATGTTCCTGGAGCAAGCAGGTGCCCTTGGGCTCTACTTGCATGAGACAGGTCATATGGAGATATTATTGGTGCCTGCTTGAGGAAATGTATGAACAATGGGAAGACAAGTGATACATACTTAGGATAATTTTTTTGGTCACATATGACACATACACAGAGCTTAAGAAAAAGTGTCCTAAGACCCCACACTGAAAGCAAGTCTCTACCTCCCTGCACTCCCTTGTGACTTTTCATCACGGACAACTATATTTTTTTTCTCTTGGTACATCCTCTATATCTTGCATATTATTTCTGTATGTCTAGATATAAAACATGCTTTAATGCTAGGGTTATAGTCAGCAGTAGAGCCTCATGGGTGAGGCCCTGGTTTCCATTCCAAGCACTAAAAATCACACATATAACATGCTTTTAGATGATGATGAAGATGGTGACTTTCTGTAGGTGTGGGGACCTTTTAATATTTTGGTCTTAAGTTATGCCCTGAGGTCCCCAGGAACTGGAATGAGCTCACAGGTGCACCAGGAGGGAGAATTTTAACTCTTCAAGGGAAGACAGCAATGCTTGCATGTGACAATGAACCAGTATTCGTTCAGTCACGTCACTGTTAGACGATCCTGAGTTCCTCCCAGGGACTTCCACTGTGAAGCTGTGTTTTTGGATGATTTCTTCATGAAATCACTGTGGAATGGGGAATGAAGGAGGCAGTGCCCAACCAGATTCTAAGACATGTTGTGTAATTTCCCGCAGGTACTCATAGTCCATTAACAAGCTGTGGTTATTGAAGAATGAAGTAGGGCAGCTTTTTTTTCTTTAAATGTATGTGTATTCATTTTTTTTCCAGATAGTTATCATGTTATTCAAATATGAATAATGAAGCTCTGAGTTCTCTCTAGCAAGGGGAGAAAGCAAAAGGGTCGGGGTAGGAGTAGTCACAGGGAGAAGCAGGCTTCTGAGTTCTATCCGAAGTTTCTACACTTGTGGTAGATTCCAACCATTGGTAAGTCCTCCTGGTCCCTGTTTTGCCTGGCCTTTGGTATTAGTTTCATCACTGTCACTGTCACTATCTTCCTATTCATCATCAATTTGCTTGAGCGGGCACCAGTAACATCTCCATATGTCCTGTCTCATGCAAGTAGAGCCCAAGGGCACCTGCTTCCTCCAGGAACATAAAGAGCCTCAAACCATTCCATCAGATCATGGGAATGAGGTCCATAATTGTTACTGGTATTTGACATATCAAATATGACACGGGTAGCTTGCCAGGCTCTGCCATGCAGGTAGCATACTCTTGTAGTCATCTCTAAATCCAGCATTTATTGATGAATAGGCTGGTCTGCTGGGTGGAGTTCTGATGAGGGGAAGTCCGGATGTGGAAAATGGAGGCCTTCATGGAGTGGGGTGGTTGTCTGGCTTGTTGCAAGGCTCTGCTGGGGTGGCGGGCCAGGGCTAGAACCCACCATCCCTCCTGGGCGCCTTGTGAGCGGCTGGGCACAGGGAGAGCCAGTAGCAACTCTGATTAGTCTCATACTATTTTCTTTTATTTCCCACAAATGAATATATATATCTGTACTATCTCTGTCCCATACGGCAGAGCCTGGCAAGCTACCCATGTCTTATTTTATTTTATTTTTTTTTTTTTGCTTCTTGGGTCACACCTGGCGGCGCTCAGGGGGTTACTCCTGGCTCTGCACTCAGAAATTACTCCTGGCGGTGCTTGGGGGACCATATGGGATGCCGGGAATCGAACCCGGGCGGCACAGGCCGGCCGCATGCAAGGCAAACGCCCTACCCTCTGGGCTATCGCTCCGGCCCATACCCGTGTCGTATTTGACATGCCAAATACCAGTAACAATTATAGACCTCATTCCCATGACCTGATGGAATGGTTTGAGGCTCTTTATGTTCCTGGAGCGGGCAGATGCCCTTGGGCTATCTCGCATATTGAGGACATAGTGAGATGTTACAGGTGCCTGCTCGAGTATTCGATGATCTACGGAAGTCAAGTGATCAAGTGATCAAGTGAAGTGCTAAGCAGAAATTTCACATATTTCATGGCTTGGGACTGCTATGAAACAGTTACTAGAATACTTAAGAGTGCTGTGAACCCAGAGTTGGAACTTTGTATTTGTTTGTTTTGGAGTTTGCAACCCAGTGATGCTCGGGGGTTGCTCCTGACTTTGTAGTCTGGCTCTGCACTCAGGAATTACTCTTGGTGTGCTTGGGGGCACCATATGGGATTCTGGGAATCAAGCCTAGGTTGACTGCATGCAAGGCAACTGCCATACCCTCTGTACTGTCGCTCCCACCTCTGCATTCGTGTTTTAAATTATGAAAGAGTGAGATTGTCTTTAGAAAGACCACTGACAGCAATGTGAATCAGCTTCTTTGGGGAGTAAGCTGGTACAACATTTAATGTTGCATTAATAAATGGAAGGAGAGAGGTGGAACAATAAAGAAGTTTGTGATTATTATTACAAATAATGTGATAATTATTACTATTTTTTTGCTTTTGGGTCACACTCAGCAGTGCTCAGGGCTTAGTTTTGGCTTTGTGCTCAGGGATCACTCCTGGAGGTGTTTGTGGGACCAGATACAGTGCCAGGAATTAAACGGGATTGGCCACATACAAGGCAAGCACTGGTACCTCTGCACTGTCTTTCCAGACCCACGTTTGTGATCTTTAAAGAAATATAAGGACTCACAATATTGCCCTGACATATATGTATATATTAATGTATAATCAATATGTATGTATACATATATATTATTGCCAGTTGTGGCCCAACCACCACTACCATCACCAACAAAACATTTTTTATGATATAGCAAAGATTGATTCTTTTATAACTTATTCAGTTATTTATACATAGTTGAGAATTTATTGTAATATACATATATCCGAAATTATGTATGAGTGTTAAATTATATTAACTGATTATATATATTATATATACATATATACATGTATGTACATATAATTGTATGTAATATTAAAATTTTAAAAATGAGTCCATCTAAATAGCTGGTGGGGGAAATTGGGGTATCTTAATGCTATTGGTCCCTAGAATGTAGTTACTCTATAGGTTCACAGCTAGGAACTAGGGCGAAATCTAATTAGAGAACTTTGAGTAGTTTAGATTTATGTGTATATACTACATAGAAAGGAAAACCTTAGATTGTCCCTTAAAATCAGAGTGTATCTTACCCCTGTTGACTTCTTCTTAATTTGCCTTAAGATGTTTGGCAGCATCGGAGAGCAGCGTAGAGAGAGGATAAGGTGTTTGCTTGCACTGGCCCATCCTGGTTCAGTTTCTGGCACCACAAATGATCCCCTGAGCGGCACTGGGGTGATTCCTAGGCACAGAGCCAGGAGTAAGACCTGAGCATTGCTGAGTGTGACCTAGAAACAAACAAGCAAACCAGACGGTAGGGGCAGAAGAGATAGTACAGGTGTTGTACTTTACTCGAAATGATCCAAATCGATCCCCAGTACCACATGGTCCTCTGAGCTCTGCTGGGTGTAGCCCTGGACATTGCCTGAGAACTTGCAGGGTGACTTGGGTGGCTCCCTGAGGACCCGCAGGGTGACCCGGGCGACTCCCTGAAGAGCTGCTGGGTGTCCTGGGAACTCCCTGAGGAGCGGCAGGGTGACCCGGGCGACTCCCTGAGGAGCGGCAGGGTGTCCTTGGCGACTCCCTGAGGACCTGCAGTGTGACCTGGGTGACTCCCTGAGGACCCGCAGGGTGACCTGGGTGACTCCCTGAGGACCCGCAGGGTGACCTGGGTGACTCCCTAAGGACCTGCAGTGTGACCTGGGTGACTCCCCTGAGGACCCGCAGGGTGACCTGGGTGACTCCCTGAGGACCCTCAGGGTGACCTGGGTGACTCCCTGAGGACCTGCAGTGTGACCTGGGTGACTCCCTGAGGACCCGCAGGGTGACCTGGGTGATTCCCTGAGGACCTGCAGGGTGACCCGGGCAACTCACTGAGGACCCGCCAGGGTGACCCGGCGACTCCCCTGAGGACCCGCAGGGTGACCTGGGTGACTCCCTGCACTTCGCGGGTAGATCATCTTTTACATCATTATTTTTTCACTTTAAACTTCCTGCCTTGATGAGCATCCCCAAGGGTGGTGCCTAAGACCCCCTGAGCATCGCTGGGGAGACAATCTCCTATACCCCCAAAAAGGAAAAAATAACCTATAAATGAAACGTAAAGGAGCTTGACAAAGTTCCTGTTTTGCACACATGATTGTAGTCTTACTGAAAGATACATGTATTATGTATGTTACCTATTCTGAAGAAAAACCGGAAGTTATTACAATTCTCTCGCCTTGCTTTTGTCTGTAGCACTTCGACATCGGTAAATTCCAAATTCGCCTTCACAGAGATTATCAAGTGTGTGGTATGAACCGTGCAGGACTTGGGGATATTGAAGGTGGCTAAGATCCATTTCTTGTTCTTACTGTTTACTATCTAAGAGCATTGACCTTCTTACCTTCTCTCTACTCGGATCACACAGAAAATCCCCACATGACAACTTGGTCTTTCTGGGATTTATTTAGGGATTGCTTTGGGGCCAGCACTGCACGGGAGGGCAAAGTCCCATTTGCTCCTCTTAGGAATGAATGAAGGTGATGGGGATGGTGTATCTGCTGCTGACAGCTTCTCTTTCCTAACAGATCCCATACCAGGAGCCTTAAAACCATTTGTTTAATCCTTTAAAAGGGCTTTTTGCGGAGCAGATCATGTTATCCATAGCCTACTCGCCAGGACAATGAGATTGCCCAGGGTTACGGAGCTGGTAAATGTCAGAGTGGAATTTAGTTTCTCTTTTGTCGTAGTTTTTGTTGAGGTAATATTTGTATTAGCACTAAGTGAGAATGTTTTCAGTGGAGAAAAAGACAGTATGTGACATAAGCCAAATATATTCACAGAAATGAAAGATTTACTTGTTTAAATGGTTATGCAGGATTTAATAACAAGACTAGAGAGCATCGTATCTCCTCACTTTTTTACATTTGTCCAGTGTCTTTCAGATCTCCCTGTCAGTATAATCTTTTTAAAGTCGTTCTTAAGAGTCATTTTGTTATTTTAACAAACCATAGCATAATCGTCTCCATTTGTCTCCATAGCCCCAATAAATGTGATCTAGATGAAAATAGGCTGAGTTGAACACCATTCTTATTGAACATTCTGGTTCTAGTTTTGAAAATTATAGATATTGAGGAAGATTTTGGGAGCATATAGAGTGTCTGTCTTTGAATTATTTCCTTTACAAGAATGCCTTGGAGTTACTTCGGTTTTCAGACTCTTTGATGTTGCTTCTTGTCAGATTAGCGTTTTATGGCTTTTTGAACAGTATTTTCTATTTTGTCATTTTTGATTCTTACTGCTTCTAGTCTTATTAGCATGTTTATACCGAGTTTGCTTCTAGACTTATTAGCGTGTTTATACCGAGTTTAGCTGCATTTCATTTTTCCAATTGAAATGGCCTCATCTTGGAGAGTTCAAGAGTGGAGTAAACAGAAAAAAAGGCTTTTGAGAAGAGCCATACAAGGTAGTAGTAGAACTTGCAGGCTCTGACTTTCAGTACCTGCTTTGTCTGGCAAAAGAACTGTGTCTGTCCCCAGAGCTCATGTCCGTGTGCCTGTTTATTCATGGACTTGTGTGCACATGTGAGTGGACTCTGGCTCAGTAGCTGTCACCATAGCTCCAAACATACAAATACACAAACATGATCTGGGTTTCTGGCATCTATGTGCATGCGAGGCTGAAATGTCCATATAAATACTGTGACGAGATGTTTCCCTGAGTCTTCAGTTACCCTTAATGACCCAAAGAGGCCATAACTGATAGTGAATGGGCTGGAGCAGATCACCTTTCTTCCTGAATATTCTTCATGGGCCCGTGGACAAGGGGCCTATTTAAATTATAGGGGTTTTCTTCTCTGGTTTTCTGTTCAATGCCTTGACTACTCTTGGAGAGAGAAAGGGAGTGGGAAGACTGAGATTTTATGTTCAAGTCATAGCTGCTATTTCTTGGCTATCAATTATGTATCCAGGTCTCTTGTTTACAGTTTCTTTTTTATTTTCCATATAAACTGTAAGATATGCGTCATTATCTCCATAGTACAAATGAAGATGGTAAGACTTACAGTCTGTGACTCACTTAAAGTGACATTAAGTTTGGGGGTGAAAATTGAACTTATTTTCTTTTTTAATTGCAGTGTTGTGAAAAGCATTCTAGTTCTTTCATTCTTTTTTCTTTTTCCTTTTTTTTTTTTTGTGGGTGGAGGAGACTGAACTATGCCTAGGGGTTACTGTTGACTCTGCATTCAGGAATTACTCCTGGCGGGCTCAGGGGACCATATGGGGAGGCAGGGCTTTGAATCGAGGTCGACCGTGTACAAGGCCAGTGCCCTACCCACTGTACATCTCTCTGGCCCATTCAGCTATTTCTTTTTGTGAAATCAAGGACCAAGTCCCTAAGAGATTACAGTTAATCTATTCCTTTAAACGTCTTTAGAATGAGTATCCAGCACATATGCCCATTTTAATTGTTAAGCTTTCTGATATGACTCAATCTTCTTTATGCATCACTTATGAATACATATTCATAACCTAGGCAATGTGGAAAGATTGTGCATGTCCAGTGTGGGGCAGAGGAGGGAATTGTAAATGTCACGGCCTGCGTTGTCTTCCCTGTGTTGTGTGGCCTTCCCTGTGAGTGGTACCTTCATACGGAAGTCTTTCTTCACTCCTTGTTCTTTCTTTTTCTTTTCTCCTCAGATCTAGATACTGATGACGCATTTAAATAGCGACGATTATGAATATGAAGATGAAGCCAAACTTGTTATATTCCCGACCACTATGAAATAGTACTACCAAATATTGAGGAGTTACCAGCTCTGGTCAGTGAGTGTGCTCGACTGCTAGCTAGATGCGTGTGGCTCTCTGTGTTAGGTGTGTGTGTGTGTGTGTGTGTGTGTGTGTGTGCAAGCAGTGTGTGTGTCCTAGTAGGGGAAGGCAACCAGGTTGAATAAGAGAAGCGGAGAAGGTTGAGCATGGACATGAGCCTTGTGTTTCTTCTCTGTGCAAAGGCTCTTGCAAGGTTACATTTCAATACGGTTAAGCCAATGCTTCTCCCCTGCTGGTTACTTCCAATGACATTTGGTTGGCATTGCTTTGGTCCAGGGCCTGGTGGCTTCATGCTGCCTGTGAATCACATTCTCTTTTAGATGTCTCAAACTCTGTCCTGCAGATGTGTAGAAATGATTGGAAAGGCGCTGCCTTGTGAACTAAGGGACAGTCTTTTTTTTTTTTTTTTTTTTTTTTGGGTCACACCCGCGATGCTCAGGGGCTACTCCCTGGCTCTGCACTCAGGAATTACTCCTGGCGGTGCTCGGGGACCAAACCATATGGGATGCCGGGATCGAACCCGGTAGGCATGGGCCGGCCGCATGCAAGGCAAACGCCCTACCCGCTGGACTATCGCTCCGGCCCCAGTCTTTTTTTTTTTTTTCTTACTCCCTTTTCCATGAGGGACTTCCATTTAAGATTTTGTTGGAGGATGGCTCAGGGTCAGGAATGCGAGCCTGGCATGCACAGGGCACTGGGTTTGATCTCTCACAGTGCATGTTGAGCACTGCCGGATGTAGCTCTGAGACCCCCCACCCCTCCCAGCCCCTCTGGCATGAGCTGTAGTGCATGCTAGACCTTGGCATTGGTCCCTGCTGGCTGAACATTACCAGGAGCGGCTCCTGGACCCTGATCACTGCTTAGGAACACTCACTTGATCACTTGACATCCCGTTATTCGATTTGCTCGAGCAGGTGCCAGTACCATTTCCATTTGACCCTATCACGTGCCAGTGTAGCCCAATGGCATCTGGTTGCTTCAGAAATACGAAGAGCCTCAAACCGTTTGTTCAGGGTCTTGATGAAGAAGTCTGACCATCTTGTAGGTGGGCGGCCACGTGATCGTTTGACGTCCTGTGGGATCCAGTCGGTAACGGCTCTAGTCCAGCGGTCGTCTCCAAATCGCATCACATGTCCAGCCCATCTGAACACTCACAATCCCAATATTTTTTGGGAAAAAAAAGAGTGCCACTGATAAAACAACAGCAACAATGATAAAAACAAGAAAGTGGGGGTTAGAGCTATAGTACAGCCAGGAGGGTGTTTGCCTTGCACACGGCCGGCCTGGGTTCGATCCCCTGGTATCCCATATGGTCCCTCAAGCACTGCCAGGGGTAATTCCTAAATGCAGAGCCAGGAGTAGCCCATGAGCATTGCTGGGTATCACCAAAAAAGTAACCCCCCAAAAAAAAACCCAAACTAGAACGTTTTACCAATCACAAGATTGCAGGAGCTCCGTGGAAAAGTGAACTGACTTTTTTTAATTTTGTTCTTCCTAAAGAACAAAACTCTTTTATAGAATTTAGATTCAGTGATGAGTCCCAGACACAGTTATTTACTTACTCTTCCCCCTCCCCTCCTTTTCCTTTGTTGTGGTTGTTTTTGGTTTTGGGGCACAACCAGCATTGCTCAGGGGTACTCCTGGTTCTGCACTCAGGATTTAATTTTGGCGGTGCTCTGGGGACCATATGGGGCGCCAGGGATTAGACTTGGGTTGGCCGTGTGCAGGACAAGTGCCCTAGCCATTGTACTATCACTCTGGCCCCTATCGTTGTTTATGTACAACACTTAATTTTCTACAACTTGGAGCTGGGGTAGCTGTGTCCCAGTGCGGAGACAGGTTCTGCTTTATTTTGAGTCTCACATTCTGCAAGTGGACAGATTCCTGAAGGGACCCCATTTTTCCTGTCCATTCCTCATTTCCTATTTCCTCTCCCACAACACCATTTTCCCTTTTGTTCTCTTCTCTTTCCTTTGCTCTCTCCTCTCTGGGCCGTGTTTTCCAGAGCCTGATCCAGAGCACATCAAGGGCAGGAAATATCAAGTTTTTATATGTCGCTTTGCCGCTTTTCCTCCTCACACTCTGTCAGGACCGGAGCCAGCTCTTTGGCGCTGTAATCTTCTGGACATTGCGTGACTGTCTGTGCGCACTTGCCGGGCCAAGAGGAAATGTTTGTGCTCGGGGTTCCCAATGTCACTGAGGGACCCAGATTCCACCATTCAATTTTTTTGACTCCTAATCTACTTCATACTTAGATATTATACATCAGAATGAAAATTTTGTCTGTTTAGCTACTGTGCTACTCTCCTCTAATTATTAAAGCTTAACTGTCCCTTTTAGAGCTGCAGGTACAGCTTTTAGCAATGCAGACAGAATTAAATTACCTTTGCATTCTCCAATTTCCTGGCTTGTCTCATGTGGGTGTTACCAAGGATAAAATATCTGACCGGACAAAATGGCCCTTCCTTGTCCCATTACCTGAAATTATATACTAGGGCTGATGTCTCTATAATACGGAGAGATATCACTGGTTTCCTATAACTTAAGTTTGCTCTTGGTAAAGAAATGCACTGTCAGTACACATCCTGAGAAGGATTTTTTTTTGTATTTCTTTGCAAAGAAAGAAAGACTTTGTGAAAAAAACTAAATAAACAATTTTAATTGATTTCTTTGGGGTATTATTAATATGTAGCATTAGTTTCAAATGTACATCTTAATGACTTTATATTAACATGTACTGCAAAATGATCACTGCAGTGAGTTAGTTAATATTCATCATGACATTAGTTAGAACGAAATGTTTGTTAATGTAGTGCTTTCCTTGTAATGATAAATTTTTTAAAAACATGGGGCTGGAGAGATATATAGTATGGCAGTTAGGGTACTTGCCTTGAGTGTGGCTGAGTGATCCTTGAGCACACAACCAGAAGTAAACCCTGAATGGAGCCAGGTGTGACTCCAAAATTAAAACAGAAAAAGGCAAAAGTTTAGAAGTCACCACCTGTAGTGATGCTGGGGATTGTTGCTGGGTTGGGGCCCAGTTCAGCAGTGTTGTGATTGATGGCTTGGAGCTGAGGCCCAGGGGTGGTTAGGGACATCAGAACCACATTCAGTGGTGCTCAGGAACCACCAGGATTATACCCGGCAGTGAGTGGGAGGCTATGGGGTGCCAGTGACCAGAATCAGAGCCTTCCATATCCCTGGCGTGTGTTCTAATACTTACGTACCTCCTTATCCCAGTAATGGGAACTTTCAGTATCTTCTTTCTTAGCAATTTTCAGTATGGTATTATTATAATGGTTAAAGCTATGATGTTTGGGGGCCAGAGAGATGAGAGTAGAGTGGGCAAGGTGCTTGTCTTACCTATTCAGTCCTTGGAACTGCATATGGTCACCTGAACCCTGCCACGAGTGATCCCTGAGTACAGTGCCAGGAATAAGTCATTGCCTGGTTTGGACCAAAAACTGAAAATTGAAAAAAGGGTGACTTTTTTAAAAATGAACTTTTTAGTTATAAAATAAATCGTAAGAATATAATACATGACATTGCTAGTAGTTAATTGTCATAATGATATTTTAGCTATTCCTATATTGAGGAATAAATTTGACTCCACCGTTCTCCCTGCATTAACATACTCCTCAGAGACCTGGACCCTATGAAAGCAGTATGAGAATACTATTCGGGTCTCCCAGAGAGCAATCGAAAGAGCCATGCTTGGAATATCATGTCTCACTCAAGTGAGAGAAGGAATCGGAGTTCTGACCTCTGTCACTATTCTAAAATCAAGGACACTGTCTCATCTGCCAGGACATCAAAAATCAAATGGGCTGGTCATATAATGCAATCTGGAGATGACTGTTGGACTAGAGCCGTTATCGATTGGATCCCACAGGATGTCAAAATATCGCGTGGCCACCCACCAACAAGATGGTCAGACTTCCTTATCAAGACCCTGAAAAGCAGTTCGAGGCTCTTAATATCACCGAAACAACCAGATGCCACTGGGCTACACTGGCATGTGATAGGGTCAAATGGAAACATTACTGGCGCCCGCCTCCAGCAAATCGATGAATAATGGGTTATCAAGTGATCAAGTGATATTGAGTACATAATTTGAAGTATGAATACTTATTTTGTTTTCTTGGGCTACACCCAGCAGTGCTCTGGGAATACTCTTGGCTATGTGCTCAGGGATCACTCATGGTGGGCTTGGGGAATTCTATGGAGGGCTGGGGACATACCTGGTTGGCCACATGCTAGGCAAGTGCCCTACATTCTGTACTATCACTCCAGCCCCATGAAGTATGAATACTTTTATTTTAATGTGTTCAAACTCTGAACCCAGGAATGCATAATGGATTTTTTAAACAAAATTTTAAATAAGGACAATTTAGAATTAAAAAATACTTTGTCACTTGTCACTTGTCTTCCCATTGTTCATCAATCCTCAAACTATTTGGAAGATTTGTAGCATATATCAGTACTAAATTCTATTTTTTTTTGCCAAATAGAATTCTTTGTATGGACATATTGCATTTTATTTATCCATTTACACTAACAGGCGTTTGGTTGTTTCTTCTTTTGGGTTATTATAATAATGTTTCTGTGGGTAGTGGGGGCATATTTTCCCTTTTATTTTAGGGATGTATCTACCAGTGATATAGATGGGTCAGAAAAACAACTTTGTTTTGTTAGCTATTAGAAAGAAGGGCCAGAAGACTGTTTTCCAAAAAGCTTATGCCATTTTTCATCCCTTATCAGAATGTGAAACTTTTAAAACTTCTGGACGCAGCTACAGCATTAAGCAAATAGCAAGGGAGGTGAGAGAAGCATAGCCGAGATCCGCGAGGTTTGGGCAGACTCTGGCCTCCCTTCCCGCTCTCATGGTCGGTTGCAAGATGGGTGTCACAGAGTGGTGTTCACGATGTCAGTCGGTCTGGCACAGCGGCACCTAAGCCTGTCCCCATCCAGGGTCACATTTGCACCAGATTAAGAACAGGAGCCTTGCTGCTTGCATTCCGTTCTTGTGCCTCTGACCACATGCCTTTGTGTGATGAGTTGAGGATATTGGATATCCGGGTGTATATTTGTTATGAGGAAAACACACCACTTAGGTAAGTCCAAGGCATTTCTGCAGCTAATTCCACCCCGGTAGATTGTTCACTGTATACTTTTCACTCTGCTTGCTCAGAGGAAGGAATTGCTCAATCTGATTTCATGCTTGGCTTTTCAAACTGGATTTGGTTCCTTGCTGTCTTGGGTTCTATGTCCCTGCAAACTTTATGCCTAGGACAAAATCTGGCTAGATCTAGGTAGAATGTGTTAGAGGTAGGAATCTAGAATGGTGGCTCTTATGCACTTAGAATTTTCTTAGATTAAGGTGCATTTGTGAATCAACCTTGATCTTTATTTTCTAGAAGTTGCTGGTCTCTTAAGCTTTTCATTTACCACAGCTGGATTTGTCTTACAGGTAACCATTGCTTGTGATGCAGTTCTCAACTCAAAGTCTCCGTATAGGAAGCAGGACCCAGACACGTGGGAAACGGAGTTGCCAGTTTCCAAATATGCCAATAATCTCACCCAGCTGGACAATGGGGTCAGGATTCCTCCAAGGTGAGAGTCAGAAAGCAAAGTGGAGCTTCATATGCTAAAATCGGCTAAAGGATACGTGTGTATAAAGACTACAGAGATAAGATATGCCTCTTCACTGAATTAATAGTTAACATATTTTTTTCCATGAGAAAATAAGATCCAGGGGGCCAGAGAGATCGCCTGGTGGGTTCCGATGCTTGCTTTGCATGAAACTGACCCAGGTTCAGTCCCTCACACTGTACATGTTCCCCTGAGCCCTGCAGAAGTGATCTCCAAGCACAGACTCAGGTAGTAAGCCTGAGCATCAGGATAGCCCCCAAACCAAAACAAATAAAAAGGAAAAAAGATGAATAAGATCATGGGCTAGACAGTAGCACAGTCCCCTGGGGTGCATTGTTTTCAAACCTGGCTTTGTCTTCTTGGGGGTCTCTCAAGAACTGGTGAAAGGACCTGCGTCTCACTAGCAATTCTCCTTCTTCTCTTTCTCCTCCTCCTCCTCCTCCTCCACCTCCTCCTCCTCCTCCTCCTCCTCCCTCCACCTCCTCCTCCTTCTTCCTCTTATTCCTCTTCCTCCTCCTCCTCTTGTTTTCTCTCCTCCGCCACCTCATCTTCCTTGTCTTCCTCCTCCCTCCTCCTCCTCCTCCTCCTCCTCCTTCTTCCTCTTCTTCCTCTTCCTCCTCCTCCTCTTGTTTTTCTCCTCCGCCACCTCATCTTCCTCGTCTTCTTCCTTCTCCTCCTCCTCCTCCTCCTCCTCCTCCTCCTTCTCTTCCTCCTCCTCCTCCTCCTCTTTCTCCTCCTCTCCCCCTTCTCTCCAGAACAGCACTGCAGGTAGGTCTGGAGCATTCCTGGGTGTGACCCTACAGCCTCTGAACATAGTGGGTGTGGTCCGGGAGCCCCAAGTATTTACCAGGGGGTCTCCAACATAGCGGAGACCTGAGCAGCTTTTCATCCTTGAGCTCTTGCATGAAGCTGTCTGGACTTTTCAGGCTCACTGTCTTGGCCACCTTTGGTTCTTCCTGGGATCAGCTCCCAAAGAAGCCACTGGAATGCAGAATTGCATCTTTAAATACACTTCTAGGGCACATCACTTGGAAGAGTCTAGGATTGTCACTTTCCCAGACTGGAATGTTCTTTTTTTTAGGGGACCCTGGTAATGTACTTTTATTTTTATTTGAAAACTTTTTTTTATTGAATCACAGTGAGATACAGTTACAGGGTTGTTCATGGTTGGGTTTCAGTTATATAATGTTCCAGCACCTGTCCCTTCACCAGTGCACATTTCCCACTGCCAATGTCCCTAGTTTCCTCCTGCCATCCCACCCTCCCGCTGCTCCGCGCCTGCCTATGTAGCAGGTACTTCTCTCTCTCTCTCTCTCTCTCTCTCTCTCTCTCTCTCTCTCTCTTTCTTTCTCTGTCTTTTCTTTTGGGCACTGGGATATGCAATCCACAGTTTGGGATGTTCTTTGAGCTCCCTGGGCTTGCTCCTCTTCTGCCTGGGCTGGTCTCTGCAGGGGCAGGTACTCGTGGGAGGGGGCGGGAGGGTCAGGAATGTTTGGGAACTAAGCTGCACTGTGTTCCTGCTCTGAGTGTGATGCCAATGGCAATTGCCTTTGAACCTCTGGTATTCCTTGGATAAGGGGAGGGAATGCTAACACTGAAAGCAGCTTCTTAAGAGTTAACTGATAGAACTGTAAGTTCTGTCAGCCATAAGGCGCTTAGTACTCAGCTCTCTTTTCAACTTCCTTGCGGTGTAGTAGGGTTTTGTTTAAACTCCTGTTGCTGGCCAGGGAGGTAACTCAGTGATAGACTGTGTGCTTTGCAGGTATGAGCCCCAGGTTTTAGTTCTGGTCCCCAAATAATTAAATGAATTAAACAGCTTTTTGCCCCTGTACTTAATATTGTAGAAATTTCCATGCTTGTGGACCTGGGATTCCTTATTTTTTGTTTGGGGGACCACACCCGGCGGTGCCCGGGCCTCCTCCCCAGTCTGTTTGTTGCCCAGGCTCTCTCCTTGGTGGTGCTCGGGAAACACACATTGCTGCGGATCAAAGCTGGGCTTTCTGCCGCCACGTGGGATTCTGATGTTTTGATCTTGTTCAAGCATCACTGTCCTTCACATAGGAATGTTCAGGGAAGCGACTTCCCTTCCTGGCCCTCAGGATCTGTGGCAGTTTGCTTAAAGTAGAGAATCATGAGGAGAGCTGGGAGGATCAGCCCGTGTGGGGGGGTGGGGGTGGTGGGGTGCTGATCTGACAGGGGTGACGTTAATGAATTCACCAGCCTGTTTCTCTGCTGACCGCTTCCGGCAGTGCCCTCCTCTGTACTCTTGGTATTTCCCCAAGGGGTCATGACCGCACCCCTCAAGTCCCCATGGGCACGGGGTGGGGGGATCCAGCTGTGGTAGTAGACTTGTGTAGTTGCTGGAGGGACTTTCTATTTGTCTTCAAGAAGGCATATTCTTCAAGAATTATATTTTATGTTTTAAAATATAATTAGAAATTTTAACTCAGGAACTGTGATTTATCAAGTTATTGATAATTGAATTTTAGGATATCCTATTTCAACATCAGTCCCATCATCAGTATCCGCTTCCATCCACCAGGGTTCCTCTAGTTCCTCCCGCCCCAATCCCCACCCTGTCTGCACTTGTCAATGTCACAGGCACATTGCAGAGTTCCAGTGTCATGCTTTCAGTGTTGTCGAGTCTGTGTTTTGGATTTATGGCTAGACCCCATAAATCACCGTATGGCTAGACCTATATCACCGTATAACTGAAGCCCTGATGCCTGTTCACTATTACTTCCCTTCTCTTCTTCCTCCTTTGATGTCTTTCCTTCTCTGTCCTTAAGAAGGGAAATTTCTAAGGGGCCTGAGTGATTTATTTTTCTGCGAAGGGGGCAGTAGGCTAAGTTTGGGCATCTCTGTTAGATGAACGTTTCCTATGTCTGCCCTGCACTCCAGCGGTTCTAACTGAGCTACTCTTCAATGGCATTCCAGCGGTTGGAAGTGTGCCCGGTGTGACCTGGGGGAAAACCTCTGGCTGAATCTGACTGATGGCTCGGTGCTCTGTGGCAAGTGGTTCTTTGACAGTTCCGCGGGCAACGGTCATGCACTGGAGCACTACAGAGACCTGGGCTACCCTCTCGCGAGTGAAACTGGGAACCATCACCCCTGACGGGGCAGGTGAGTGTGCCTTTACCATGTGCAGTGGCTGCCTCTGAGGATTAACCAATGCCTGGAGCTCTGGGGCAGAAATGTGGAAGCTCTGGATACAGTAGCCGACTGGTGAGACCTCATTCTTTCTTCATTAGCTCCCAGGCCTTGGGCAAGTTTTCAAATCCTTCTGAGTTTCAGATCAAACCCAGTTTGACCCCTGGCCCCACACATGTCCCCTGAGCACTGCTGGGCGTGATTCCTGAGCACAGAACCAGGAGTAAGCCCTGACTCCTCTGAGTGTGGCCCCCAAACAAACAGAATTCTAAACTAAAAGCAAAAGCATTGGTTAAGCACTAATCCGGGAGGGCCAGTTTTCAGCCCATTCACTTTCATCTTTCTAAACATTAGCTTTTCCTCTTTACTTTAAGGTGACAGGGGACTAGGCCAGTGATAGTACACTGGATAAAATGCTTGCCTTGCACGCTGATGACCTGGGGTCAGTCCTTGGCATCCTATATGGTCATCAGAGCACTTATGAGGAGTAAGTCTGGAGCAAATAAATAAATAAACAAACAAATAGGGGCTATGACAGAGGGCTCTTGGCACTTTGGTGGGGGATTGTTCCCTGAAAATATCTTAATATTTACACTATTGGAAGCTAATTTTAAATATATATTTAATTATGCATATATATACATCACGATCACGATCACGATCTTCCCGTTAATCATCTATTTGCTAGAGCGGGCACCAGTAAAATCTCCATATGTCCTGTCTCATGCCAGTAGAGCAAAGGGCATCGGCTTGCTACAGGAACATAAAGAGCCTCAAACCATTATATTAGGTCATGGGAATGACCTAATATAATTGTTACTGGCATTTGGCATGTCAAATACAACACGAGCAGCTTGCTAGGCTTGCTGTGCGGGAGGCATATTCTTTAAACAACTCCAAATAAAGCATTTATTGATGAACCGCAGGCCGCAAGCGGTTGCGCTGAGCCGGGCTGTGATGGGCGGGTCGGCTGGGTGGAGTTCTGAAGAGAGGGAAGTCCGGATGTGGAAAATGGCGGCACCCGTGGAGTTGGTGGGGGGGTCGTCTGGCTTGTTGTGAGGTTCTGCCGGGTGGTGGGCCAAGGCTAGAACCCACCATGCCTCCCGACTGCCTCATGAACGGCTGGGCACAGGGAGAGCAAGGAACTGCTCTGCCCCATGTCTAAGAGTCTCTGGACCAGCATACCTGGGCCGGATATATATATATATATATATATATATATATATATATATATATATATATACATATATAATTTAAAAAAATAAATGAGACAGTTATCTGCAGGGAGAAATATGCAGATGCTTGTTCTATTTTCTATGTTGTCTGTCGCTAAATTAGGATGTTTCTTTTTACTCTTGGCTCTGCACTGAGGGATGGCTTTTTGGCTGGGCTTGGGGACTAACTAGGGTACTGGGGATCAAACCTGTGTTGGCCATGCAAGGCTAGTGCCCCACCTGCTGCACTAGCTCTCTGGCCCAGGTTATTCTTTTGAGGGTCATCATGTATCATGCACAAGCTTTAGGAGATTACACTCAGTAAGGGTTTTTTTTATTTTGTTTGTTTGTTTTGATGCTGGGCAGCCAAGAAGAGCCTCACATATATAGGTGAGCACTCTACCCTGAGCTGCAGCTCTGGATATAGTCAGGACTTTCAACATTTGCTATTTTTAAGGATCTGTTATCATCATTATTATTATTAGTTATTATTGAACACGCATTGGACATCTTGCCAGGCTCTGCTGTGCGGGCAGTATACATACATACATACATACATATATATATATATATATATATATATATATATATATATATATATATGACTCCACTGTTCTCCCTGCATTAACATGCGCCTCAGAGACCTGGGCCCTACGAAAGCAGGATGAGAATGCTATTCGGGTCTCCCAGAGAGGAATTGAAAGAGCTATGCTTGGAATATCACGCCTCACTCAAGTGAGAGAAGGAATCCGGAGTTCTGACCTCTGTCGCTATTCCAGAATCAGGGACGCTGTCTCGCTTGCCAAGGCATCGAAAATCAGATGGGCTGGACATGTAATGCAATTTGGAGACAACCGCTGGACTAGAGCCATTACCGACTGGATCCCATGGGATGTCAAAAGATCACGGGGCCGCCCACCTACAAGATGGTCAGACTTCCTTGTCAAGACCCTGAAGGAACGGTTTGAGGCTCTTCATATTCCTGAATCAACCAGATGCCATTGGGCTACATTGGCACATGATAGGGTCCAATGGAAATGTTACTGGTGCCCGCCGAGCAAATCCATGAATAACGGGATTCAAGTGATCAAGTGATATATATATATATATATTTTTTTTTTCTGGGACAAGGTGTCTTCAAGTCAGAAAAAGAAATCTTCACCAGTGATTCCTGAGTTATGTTCCAAAGCCATTCCATATGTGTTTGCGCATTAGAAGAGGCAGTGTTCTTTAGTTAGTGATAATGAGTGGTGGCATGATGATTTACTGAGAAAGAAGTGGAATAACGAGGATGAAGAGAGTCCCGCGCCATCTCAGCCTGCCTCCTCTCAGGGTCTTGGATTATTATTATGCTTTTTGAGTCACATGCAGCGATGCTCAGGGGTTACTGCTGGCACTATACTCAGGAATTACTCCTGGAAGTGCTCAGGGGACCATATGGGATGCCAGGGATCGAACCTGGGTTGGCCGCATGTAAGGCAAATGCCCTTCCCACTGTCCTGTTGCTCCAGCCCCAAAGTTTGTTATTGTTACTGTGTTTCTATGTGTCTCTTGGCTGAGAAAATAGGATCCAGGACTTGTGACAAGTGATGCATAATCAAATCCCACCATTAGAACAGGATGGGAGGTCCTAGAATTCATTATGGGGATTGGTCTCCGGAGGAGCACGTGGATTCATTAAGAAGATGTGTTTGAAAGGCTATTGTGTGTTTGGAGGCCGGTGTTCTGCTGGTGGTGAGGGACGATGTTCCAGGGTGGCCGAGGATACTCCGACTTGTATTTTTCCAAGTAGCATCTACTTGTATTTTTTAGCTTCAGACTCGCTTCTCTTTATGGTCTTACACTGTGTACTCTAGAATGTTAGCTTTTGGCTGTGCTTGGACAGTTAATTTCTTCTATCATTTCTGCGTGGGAAAAGGAAAATGATGTCAGGGTGAATCATTAAACACTTAAATACTCCCATGGCAGGGTCATAAGAATCCATCCAAGGGTCATTGAAACATTGGTTAAAGGGCTGGAGAGCTGGTATGGGTTAAGGCATTTGCCTTAGATTCTGCTAAACCCAGTTTGATCCCTGGCTCCACACATGCCCCTGAGCACTGCTGGGTGTGATTCCTGAGCACAGAGCCAGGAGTAAGCCCTGAGTACTGTCCATGTGGCCCACACACAAACAAAATTCAAAAATAAAAGCAAAAGCATTGGTTAAGCACCTATCTGGGAGGGCCAGTTTTCAGCCCGTTCACGCCCATCTTTCTAGGCTTCGCTTTTCTTCTTTACTTTAAGGTGACAGGGACTGGGCTGATGATAGGACAGTGGATAGAATGCTTTTCTCGCACGCTGACTGACCTGGGTCAATCCCTTGGCATCCCATATGGTCCTTGGAGCACCATGAGGAGTAAGCCTGGAGCATTGCCTGGGGTGACCAGAAACAAACAAACAAATAAATATAAATAGGGGCCATGACAGAGGGCTCTTGGCACTTTGCTGGGGATTGTTCCCTGAAAATATCAAAATATTTACACTATTGAAAGCTACTTTTAAATATATATTTAATTATATGTATATATGTACACATATATGTAGGATCTGATTATTTATACTAAATTATAAAATAATTTATAATTATTACACAGGCTAAATCTATTTAGCAAAAGTATTTGTGTCAATGATACGATTTTGTGTAGAACCCAAAGATGAGAAAAACGTAGTTCTATAGTCTTGCCTTCAGACTGGTAAAATTTTTTTTCTAGGGTTTTTTTTTAATATTTTATTATACCACCGTGAGATATATAATTACAACGTTGCTCATGTTTAGAGGTTTCGGTCACACAGTGTTCCAGCACCCCACCCTCACCAGTGCCCATTTCCTGCCACCAATGTCCCCAATTCCTTCTCCCTCCCATAGCCTGCCTAAATGACAGGTTCTTTATCTCTTTTTTTCCCTCTCTCTCTCTTTTCCTTCTCTTACATATTGTGGGTTGCACTACATACACTTAGAGGCCATCATGTGCATTTTTTTGCCTGTATTTAATGCTCTGTTCTAGGTTGGTATTAGCCCTTTTGACATTTATTCGCACATGCTCCCTTCTCTGTCTTACCTAACCTCTGACTCCCACACGTTTGCGGTAGTTACCACTTTTGGTAAGACCTCCTGATCCATGTTTCGCCTGACATTGGATTTTGGTATTATAATATGTATATATGTATTTATGTCATGCAAATAAATTCAGTCATTCTATATCTCTTTCCTTCTGACTAATTTCGCTCAACATGATCCTTTCCATGTCCATCCATTTATAGGCAAATTTCATAACTTCATTTTTCCTAACAGCTGCATAGTATTCCATTGTGTAGATATACCACAGTTTCTTTATCCAGTCATCATTTCTCGGGCATACTGGTTGTTTCCAGATTCTGGCTATTGTGAATAGTGCTGCTATGAAAATAAAAGTGCGGATTGTGTTTCCGCTGTGTTTTTGGCTTCCCAGGGTATATTCCCAGGAATGGTGTGGCTGGGTCAAAGGGGAGCTCAATTTCTAGTCTTTGGAGGAATGTCCATATTGTTTTCCAGAAAGGTTGTACAAGTCGACATTCCCACCAACAATGTATGAGAGTCCCCTTTTCCCCACATCCACGCCAGCACTTGTTGCTTTTACCCTTTTGGATATGTGCCAGTCTCTGTGGTGTGAGATGATATCTCATTGTTGTTTTGATTTGCATCTCTCTGATGATTAGTGATGATGAGTATTTTTTCATATGCCTTTTGGCCATTCGAATTTCCTCCTTGTCAAAGTTTCTATTCTCTCTTCTC
The DNA here is from genome assembly GCA_021461705.1 of Cryptotis parvus. Lineage (NCBI taxonomy): Eukaryota > Metazoa > Chordata > Mammalia > Eulipotyphla > Soricidae > Cryptotis > Cryptotis parvus. The sequence continues at coordinate 45,173 of JAJIBD010007562.1, read as the reverse complement.
CCCATTTTTTTAATGGGGTTGGCTGTTTTCTTCTTATATAGCTGTACCAGTGTCTGATATATCCTGGATATTAACCCTTATGAGATGGTATTAGGTGAATATTCTTTCCCATTCTGTGGACTGTCTTTCTATCTTGGTCACTGTTTCTTTTGAGGTGCAGAAGCTCTTTAGTTTCATGTAGTCCCATATCAAACTGGTAAAATTTTATAACTAATTGAGCCTATGAACTGTGGGAGTCCTTGAAAGATTGTCTTGAGGGGTGGACATTGAATAACTAGTCTGATCAGAACATATATATATGTATATGTTCACATACATATACATATGTATGTCTGTGTACATATGTATATACATGTATATGTGTACATATGTATATATCACTATCACTATCTTCCCGCGTCAATCATCTATTTGCTCGAGCGGGCACCAGTAATATCTCCATATGTCCTGTCTCATGCTAGTAGAACCCAAAGGCATCCGCTTGCTCCAGGAACACAAAGAGCCTCAAACCATTATATTAGGTCACGGAATGACCTAATATAAATGTTACTGGTATTTGGCATATCAAATACTACACGAGCCGCTTGCCAGGCTTGCCGTATGCGGAATGTCCTTAAAAGGATGGATATGAAATGTGAATGCAATTAGAGTATTTTTTTATTATTAGAGAAAGGGAGTTTGACTCAAAAAAAAGTGTCCATCCGCAGTAATAAGTCCAATATACAAGATTAAAAACCTTCATCTCCATAATGTGAAAAGCTGACAGTTAAGGGCAGAATCAGAGTTGGTGGATTGGATAAAGGGGACAAAATTCCTCTTCTGAAAAAAAGGAAGGACTGCAGGGACGTGTGTTCTCCAGCACTGTGGCTCTCGCAGGATGTGCTCTGCAGGAGGGAGCAATTCTAAAAATGGGTCGTCCTGTGCAGGAAGAAGCTGGACCAACCTGGAGATGCTGCCTCCTCCTCCTGGTTAGGTTAGGAAGGTGGGAGTGTGACCTCCATCACCACTTCTGTGGTGTACATCTCAACTTCCAATTTCCCATGAGCTCTATTTTTTTCTTGCTGATACCTTGCACAGAGTGTGTGTGTGGGGGTGCAGGTAGGGGAGGTTTTAAGGAGTAAGAAGGGAGCCAGGAGAAATATGTATATTTGTTAATTATATATACATGTCTAATTAAAATAAATGAGACAGTCATCTGGTGGGAGAAATATGCAGATGCTTGTCTCTGTTTTCTCTGTTGCCTGTCTCTGAATTAGGATTTTTTTTTTTTTGCTTTATTGGGTCACACCCAGTAATGCTCCGGTTACTCCCTGTTCTGCACTCAGGAATTACTCCTGGCGGTGCTCGGGAAACCATATGGGATACTGGGGATCGAAGGTCCGCCGCATGCACCAGCTGCATGCGAGGCAAAAGCCTTACCCGCCTTACTATGGCTCCAGCCCCAGGATGTTGTTTTTGAATACAGTACATTTCTCACCAAACCTGCTTTTCCATCAAACTGCTTTGTTTCTCATTTGTTTGATAAACTAAGGACTGACAGTTAGGTCCTGTCAAGATTCATGGTTTCACATTTTTGGGTAGTCTTGCTGTTTTCCAAGTGAGTGGACTTGCTTCAACTAACGGGGAGGGGTGGGGGGGTGGGGGGGTGGGGGAGGGGGGAAGGAGCGGAGCTGCAAGAGTCCCACATACTGGGGCTGGAAATTCCCCCTCAAGCCTCCACACAAGTCAGGTTGGATCCTGAGACTTCCAGAAACTGATGAGGAGATTCAGGACATGTTTTTGGATTCAGGATGTGAGTGAGGGACTCACTGAGTATTGCTATGTTGTATAACCCTGTATGGGAAACCATTCTTGTCCTTAAACGGGCATAGAGAGAAGATTTTTGAGGTAGGAGTTCTAAGGGGGAAAACCGCAAAATTGCAAGTGAGAATAATTCTTGTGTTATTCTTTCTATGCTGCCTGATGTGCTCTGATCAGATCAGTTATTCGATGTCCACTCCTCAGAACAATCTTTCCAGGACTCCCATAGTTTGTAGGGTCAACTAGTTATAAAATTTTACTAGTTTGAAGGCAAGACTATAGTACTTCATTTTTCTCGTCTTCGGGTTCTACACAAAATCATATGATTGACACAAATACTTTTGCTAAATAGATTTAGTTTGTGTAATAATGATAAATATTTTATAATTTAGTATAAATAATCAGATTCTACATAATCCGATTCTGTACAAAAAGTAACTGGAGTGTATATAAATGTATATAGTAAAAGCAAGGGCTAATTTTATTTTCTGTGTATATTTTTCTACTAGCTTTTTTCTTTTCTATTGAAACGCCATGAATTAGAAAGTTACAAAGATAATTTTCATTGAATTTCAAACATATATTGTTCCAACACCAATCCATTCACCAGTGCCCGCCTCCCCACAACGCCCCAGTTTCCCTCCAGCCCCACCCCTGGCTTTGTGGAAGGCACTTTCCCCCTTCTTCCATGTCCTCGTGTTCCTCTCTCTGGCTTATTCCCTCATCCTTGCCCGGGTGCCAAGCTTCCCCTGAAGGCCAGTTCTCCTGCCATTTGTGTCTACTGCGCGTGGGTATTCCCCTATGGAGTGTCATTGTATCGCACATGAGAGTGGTCATTCTGAGTCTGTGCATCTCTCTCTGATTTCACTCAACATGATGCTCTCCAGATAGACCCAAGTTGCAGCAAATGGCATGACTTTAATTTTTCTTATGGCTGAGTAGTATTCCACTGTGATATTGTACCATACAGTTTTCAGACCCAGTCATCTGTTTGTGGGCATTTGGGTTGCTTCTGTATTTTGGCTATTGTATTTGGTATTGCAGTAAACATAGGAGTGCGGGTGTCTTTTCTGCATTGTGTTTGGGGCCCCTGAGATATTTCATTCCCAGAAGTGGAATTGCTGGGCCATATGGAAGCTTAATTCCTAGTTTTTTGAGTAATGTTCTTAGTGTCTTCTAAAAAGGCTAGATCATCAGTCTTTGAAATTTCCACCAGCAGAGAGTGAAGCTCCCTTTTACCACACATCCTTTCCAACACTTGTTGTTGTTCTGTTTCAAGAGTGCCAGTCTCTTGTGTGAGGTGATATCTCATTGTTATTATTGTTATTTTGATTTGCATTTCCCCTGATGATTAGCGATATAGGGTAGTTTTTCATATGCTTTTTGGCCACTCATATTTCTTCATGGAGATTAACTATTTATTGAATGAGTGGTAGGTAAATAATTTTTTCCAGTCTGTGGGCAGTCGCTTCATTCTGGTCATCCTTTCCTTTGATCTGCAGAAGCTTCTTAGTTTAATGCTGTTCCATTTGGTTATCTGTGTTTCTACTTCATTCTGAAAGATGCCTCTAGCTTCAGTGTTATGCAGAGTTCTGCCTGTGTTTTCCTCTCTGTAACTTATGGGTTCAGGTCTGTTATCTAGGTCTTTAATCCATTTTGATTTGACTTTTGTGCAAGGTGTTAGAAAGAGGTTTGACTTCATTTTTTTAAATGTTGCCGACCAATTTTCCCAGCACCGCTTGTTGAAGAGGCTTGTCTTGCTCCACTTCATATTTTTTGCTCCTCTATCAAAGATTAACTAACCATATGCCTGAGGATCTGTCTCTAGGTTTCCTGTTCTATTGCACTCATCTGAGGGTCTGTCTTTATTCTAGTGCCATGCTGTTTTACTTAGTACCACTTTGTAGTAATTTTGGAAGTTGGGGAAAATGATCCTCCCATCTTCTTCATCCCAAGGATTGCTCTAGCCATTCAGGGGGTTTATCATTCCATATGAATTTCAGGAGAATTTTATCAATTGTTTTGAAAAGTGCCCTGGGTATCCTTAGACTGACTGTGAATCTGTTAATGCTTTGGAGAGTATTACCATTCTGACAGTGTTAGTCCTCCCAATCCATGAGCAGGGGACGTATTTCCCATTTCCTTTTGTCCTCTTTTATCTCTTGAAGAAGTATTTTGTAGTTTTCTTTGTATGGGTCTCTCATCACTTTAGTGAAGCTGACTCCTAGGTACTGGATTTTCTGGGACAAAATTGTGAATGGGATTTTTTTAAAAAACTCTCTCTTCTAATTTATTATTTGCATATCAGAAAGCCATGGAGTTTTGCATATGCACAAGATGAGAAGAGGTGACTACAAGACTATCCCACCTGCACGGCAGAGCCTGGCAAGCTACCCGTGTCTTATTTGATATGCCAGATACCAGTAACAATTATTGACCTCATTCCCATGACCTGATGGAATGGTTTGAGGCTCTTTATGTTCCTGGAGTGAGCAGATGCCCTTGGGCTACACTAGCATGTGACAGGACGTTTGGAGATGTTACTGGTGCCCGCTCGAGCAAATCGATGAACAATGGGAAGACAAATGACAAGTGACAAGTGACTTTTTGGAAAAAAATATCAGGATTTTCTGCCTGCTTTTCTTGTGTAGAGTTGTTTTTAATACAAACGGTCATTTTCATTCTGATTTCCTCCTTAGTTTATGAATTTATTTTAGTGTCATTCAAATGTGTTTACTATATTGCCAGCTACAGCCTAACAGCCAGATAAGATCCTGAAAACATGCATAAAGTATTCTCAAGTGTCTAACAATGAGTCTCATGTAGAGGGCCCAGGGGACAGAGTATTGTTTGTCCCGGCCTGGGGGCTGGTGAACTCATGGCTTCTGAGGCTCTTGTGTTCAATCTCACTGGCCTTATGGAGGCAGGGTCAACTCATGAAAGACATCGACTCAAACTTAAGCCCTTTGCTTTTCAGTTTAAAATGAGAACCTTGCTTGCCTGCATTTGGGATGTTTAGTCAGTTCAACAGTTTGACATTCCTCACTTGTGAGAGGCTGAATTATATTTAGAAGATATTTTCCTGAACATGGACCTCCTTTTCACCCCTCAGCAGGTCGTAAACTCAAATATTGAACAGTATTGAATGTCTGATCATCTTGGCGCCTTTCTCCCCAGCAAGGCTGTTTCTGCACGGTGAGAATCTCCCATGTATCTTTGAGGTCTCCGCTTAGACGTCATTCTTCCAAGAAGCCCTGACCTGTTAGGCTGGGTCAGGGGTGGCAATGTACATCGTAAGACTGGGCTCCATATCAAATTCACTCTCAGTCCCCATGGGGACAGGGACACAAACAAACCAAGAAGGAGATCATCACTTACATCAACAAGAAATCAAGCAAAGGGCTTTTCTCTGTGGGAGGAGACGTTGGTTTGGCTGGATGAGGTGCTTGGGGAGGTGGGAGTGTGGAGCCGTGCAGGTGGGAGCGGATGCTTTGTTCTTTAGCCAAGGAAAGAGCCGTCTGACAAGGCTGTGTGCCCTGAGACTGCAGGGGCGTCTTCCAGAGATGCTCAAGGTTTTTGTGATAGTGTCAGTCCCCTGTTCCCTGCACCGCTAAAGCAGCTCACAGTAGTGTCTCACCAGCTTAATTGTGTCTCAAAGTAGCTTTGCTTCTCCTTCCGTCATCTTTACCTATGACCTATGTGTACATAGTCCAAGGGTATGAAATCAAGGCCTTGATTACTTCGCTTCAGATTTGTCTTGGTTTACCCTCCCTGTTCCTTTGCCTCATGCTAGTCCATGAAAACTCTTGCAAGATCAGAAAACAGCCTTTTGGCCTGTTAAGGGTCAGGGTTGTTTGGACCACACTGTGGTGCTCAGTGACTATTCCTGGCACTATACTCAGGAATGACCCATTGCCATACTCAGGAACCATTTATGGTGCCAGGGATTCAATCAAGCTCTGCTGGGATGCAACGCAAGAGCCTTAACCTTTGTGCTATTACTCTGGTCCCAGAACTGCCTCTGGGTGGCGTGCCTAGGATAGTAGGCTGTGAGCGCCACACTATCTCCAGCTTCTAGCAGGGTTCCTAAAACTTACAAGTGCTTACCAAGTATGTGTGGAGTCAACACGGGAGGGGGGAAGACACATCAATAAAATTTGCAATAATTCATCCTTTTTCTATTTTAGTGATTATCTACTTACTATTACTCTTTTGTTGTTGCTTTTTTTGGGTCACACCAGCAATACTCAGGGGTTACTCCTGGCGGTGCTTGGGGACCATATGGGATGCCGGGATCGAACCCGGTCGCAGTGTGCAAGGCCAACACCCCTCTGCTGTGCTATCGCTCTGGCCCCTTACCTTGTTTTCTTTTACTAGCTAGAGTTTAGGTTTTGTCTCGGCTTGGATTAAAATTCTCTGAGATAATTGTAATGGTAACCAAACTCATTTTGTATTTATTTTTCTAGTTTATTCTTTTTTCTCTGTGTCTGTGACAAGATGCTTTATAGGCACAGAAATGTAAACTCATGGTGGAGAGATGCAGTTTGGTGGATGATTGACTCACCTGGAGGCCCTTTCCTTGTTCTCCCACGCTCATGATTGCGCTCTCACCAAGAGTTGCTTCCTCTCTTCACCTGCGCTGTGAGAACAGACCAGCAGACATGGTGTTTCTCTTCGTGATTAGAAGAGTGTGTTGCGATACGTCATCATCTCTCCTCTTTTTTCCTGTGTTGGAATCAAAGAGCAGGATTTAAACTTTGAATGTTTTTTCTGAGGCTTAGGAAGAGAACCTAAATTCACGAGTCCAACCCATAATTAAGGAAACCTTTACTGGGTATATTCATTAGAATATATTGACTATGGGTAGGATTTATATATAGATAGATAACAAACAAATATATATTTGTTTGTTATATATTATTTATTTGTTATATATGTACATTTAATACAGAAGCAAATACATATATTTGTTATATATGTATATTTATACATCTATAAATAACAAATATATATCTATAAATAACAAATATCTATTTGTTATATATGTATATTTATATATCACAGAAACAAATATAAATTTTTTTATATATGTATATTTATCATATACATACATAGTCTTTTTTAAATCCGGCTCAGGTATGCCGGTTCAGAGACTCACAGACATGGGGCAGAGCTGCTACTTGCTCTCCCTGTGCCCAGCCGCTCACGAGGTGCCAGGAGGGATGGTGGGTTCTAGCCCTGGCCCGCCACCCCAGCAGAGCATTGCAACAAGCCAGACGACCCCCCACTCCATGAAGGCCCCCCATTTTCCACATCTGGACTTCTCTCTCGTCAGAACTCCACCCAGCAGATCAGCCTACCACAGCCCAGCTTTCCGGGCCACTTGTGGCAGCGCGGTTCATCTATAAATGCTGGACTTAGAGATGACTACAAGAGTATGCTACCTGCACGGCAGAGCCTGGCAAGCTACCCGTGTTGTATTTGATATGCCAAATACCAGTAACAATTATAGATCTCATTCCGGAATGGATTGAGGCTCTTTATGTTCCTGGAGCAAGCAGATGCCCTTGGGCTCTACTTCAGCATGAGACAGGACATATGGAGATGTTACTGGGGCCCACTCGAGCAAATCGATGATGAACAGGAAGACAGTGATACAGTGATACATAACAAACGAATATCTATTTGTTTGTATATGATAAACTTGTAAGCTCAGAGCTTACGTGGGAGGGAGGGGCCCTTGGGTGGAGGGAAGTGGGCAATTTGATGGTGCGGTGCTGAAATGACAGCTGCAAGAAAGACGTATGGGAAGTATAATTAACAGTATTGTAAATCGCCATACTGCAAAAGGGGAAATATTCTCCCATTGAGCTTTTGTTAGCAGTTATTTCTTGTGAGAATGGGGGGTCCGGTCCATCTTATTTAACACTCTGCATGACTATTTCTGAATACTCTGTGTTCAGTAACTGCTGGTCGAGTATAGCACATGACCGAGAGAGACTGAGTGAGCTTCTCAGTGGGCACACAAGCGTCTGGACAGTACCACCCAACTGAATTATGGTCATCTTTGGATTCACTTACAAAATATTTTAAATCAAAGCATAATAATTTGGCAAACAATAAAGAGAGTGAGAGGCGCTAAGCTGGGAGATATTTTAAAGGTTTGGAGCACATGTTTCGCGATATTGGAGCCCTGAGCTTGCTCCCCAGCACCACATGGGCCCCTGAGCACTGACAGAAACAAACACCAAGCTCTGTGCCAGGGGCAGCCCCAAGCACCACCCAAGGTGGCCCATCCTTCCTCTCTCCCCGCCCTCCTCCAAAGAATTCTTTCTACTTGGCGATAACGAGTTATCATGATTTTGATTTAATGTGTCATCATGTTCCCAGTTTTATGTATTTTTTAAACTTCAAAGCTGGGCTTATAACCAGTTTAATGCACCAGTTTTAGTTTTTAATTTCTGTTCTCTATTCCTTTCATTAATTTTGGAATATCATAGTTACCATTTTCTAATATACTTATTATATCAGTGGATTGTTCATGCTCTAGACAGTTTTGTTTATTTTGGGGCCATACCCAGTGGTGCTCAGGATGTACTCCTGGTTCTGTGCTCAGGGATCACTCCTGGTGGGCTTGGGGACTATGTGATACTGGGATTGAACGCAGGTTGGCTGCGTGCAAGGCAAGTGATATACCTGCTTTACTATTGCTTTGGCCTCTAGACATTTTTATCTTTTTCCTTTGTGAATCTCTCATGCACTCTATGATTTAATTTGCCATTTTATTTGCAATGCAGCAACGACTGGTTTACTTATAAAATAAATATAGTTAAGTATCCTCTATGAGCTTCTTGACGCCAAGGTTTTAAGCCATGTTAGGGCTGGGGGATGGTATAATAGTTGTCAGGCAAAACTCATCTGCTACAGTGGTTTCTGAGTGGAGACTGGACTTGTTACAGTGAAGTTAGAGATAAATTGAACTCCGTGATGAAAAATGTATAAGGCAGAATTTTCAATCCCTCAGTCTACCTCACAGTTCTTTTCTCTGACTGCACATCGTTTATGTTTCAGTTGTTTGCCAAGATTAAGGATCACTGTTAATTTTTAGATTTCATGTATGCCGCTTGTGAAGCTGTTCTTGTCATTGGGGTAAGAAATAACTATTTGTGTCTGCACACATCATGTCATATGCCGAAGCAATTAATGACAAAACAGAAAAATATTCATTTCTGTTTTTCGGTCGTTGTTGCTGATTTATTTATTTTTTGGGGGGTGTGCACAGGGCTTACTTTTTGACCCAGCTGTGCACAGAGCTTACTTTTGACTCAGTCCTCGGGAATCACGGCATCACTCCTGGCGAGCTCTGGGGACCATATGGGATGCTGTGGATTGAAACTGGGTTGGCCTTGTGCAAGGCAGTACCTGACACAGCTCTTCCCACTGCACTGCCACTTTACCACCAAATATATTCATCTGTTAATGTGGCAAGAGCCCAGTGACTTAAGAATCGTAGTGTACTCTATGATTTGCACTTATCAAAATCCTAGGCCAAGGCCAATGTGTGGTTCTTGAGATTTTATTATTGTATTATAAGTCTAATAGTTAAAGCCTTGAGTCTTTAAAACTATCTCATAGTTAAGAATGAATAACCAAAGTTGAATACTTAGAGACTGTCATTTTTATCTTTCAGCTAACACTTGAGTAGTATTTGTTATGTTTGTCACTGACTGATAATATTGTTGACATCTCTGTTCATGATTTAAAAGCATTAGTCTTTGAAATTACTTAATTGGGCTGGGATCTTTATTATTTTTTCCTCTTCATGGAGTATTGAATGATAATTTAAAAATAACATGTGGTATAATATGTCTCCCAGACAGTGCTCAGGGACCCTCTGGCCCCACCAGTGATTCTTTTCTCCCTTGATTTTGTTTTTGGGTCACATTCAGTGGTGCTCAGGGTTTACTCCTGGCTCTGCACTCAGGAATACCTCCTGCCAGGCACGGGGAGCCATATGGGATACGGGATTGAACCCAGGTCATCTGTGTGCAAGGCAAACACCTTATCCTCCGGGTTAATGGCTCAGGCTCCCACGGCCCCGCCTGTGGTTCTTGGTCAATGTGGATGGAACTTTTCATGCTTGGGTCTGAGGGTTTCATGCGGCTCAGGCTCCGTGGTGCAGGGGATGACCCAGGCCCCAGGGCTACACCTGGAGATGGGTGGAGGCGGGACATGGGGTGCTGGGACTCAAACCCATCAGGCTTGGAGCTGCCTAAGCTTATACTGTACTATCTCCCCACCCAGTTGCTCTGATTGAAGCGAGTTTCACTTTAGACACTTTCTCTTGTTTCAAAAACAAAAGAAACAAGGGTCTTGCCTTGTTTCTCCCTTTGAAATGATTCGACTTGTTTTATTTTCACTTAGTGTTTAGACATACACCCATCCTGCTGCCAGTGTCAACTTCCCTCCACCAGCGTTCCCAGGTTTCCTCTCCTTCCCCAGCCTGCTCTCTGACTGGCACCTTCTTATTTTCTTTAAAAACTTTTTTTTACTTTCCTTAAAAGCTTTTTCTTTTTAACTTTTTTTGATTAAAGCAACGTGATTTATAGTTGAGTTTTAGACATATAATGTTGCAGCTCCGATCCCAACACCAGTGTCACTGCTTCCCTCCAGCAGTGTTCCTAGGTCCCCTCTCATGACCCCCGGCAGCCCCAGCCTGCCCCCTTGACAGGCATGGGAACTTCTTTCTTCCTTCCTTCCTTCCTTCCTTCCTTCCTTCCTTCCTTCCTTCCTTCCTTCCTTCCTTCCTTCCTTCCTTCCTTCCTTCCTTCCCTTCCTTCCTTCCTTCCTTCCTTCCTTCCTTCCTTCCTTCCTTCCTTCCTTCCTTCCTTCCTTCCTTCCTTCCTTCCTTCCTTCCTTCCTTCCTTCCTTCCTTCCTTCCTTCCTTCCTTCCTTCCTTCCTTCCTTCCTTCCTTCCTTCCTTCCTTCCTCCCTCCCTCCCTCCCTCCCTCCCTCCCTCCCTCCCTCCCTCCCTCCCTCCCTCCCTCCCCTCCCTCCTCCCTCCCTCCCTCCCTCCCTCCCTCCCTCCCTCCCTCCTTCCTTCCTTCCTTCCTTCCTTCCTTCCTTCCTTCCTTCCTTCCTTCCTTCCCAGCAATGCTCAGGGGTTACTCCTGGCTCTTAACTCAGGAATTACACCTGGCAGTGCTAAGGGGACCATATGGGATACTGGGGATTGAACCCAGGTCAGTCTCTTGCAAGGTAAATGCCCTACCTGCTGTCTATCGCTCAGGCCCCTGGTTGTTAAAGTTTTTGAGTCTATTGATTTCCATATTGTTGATTCTGGTTTGGATATTTGGCTCTGTGATTCCTTAACACCACCTCTGTTCCTTAATCCCCTGACCGGCTTCATATCCGTTTTTTCTCCCCTGTCCCCTCTATTCCTTTCCCTTCTCCTTATACTCTGGGGCCAGTGTTGATTTGGGCATCCCAAAACATTGTATTTCCTCATCTAGTTATTCTGAAGGGACAGGCACATTTTAAATATAATTTATTGAAGTGTGGGTTTGATGATTTCAATGCTGTTGATTCTGTGGTTTGCATATTTGGGTCAACGATTTCTTAATGCCACCTTGACCCCGATTCCCCATTTATCTCTTATTTGAGGCAGGTAAGGAGAGGGGAGGAGAGCAATCTCTGCGAGGGATTCTAAGTGAGTTGACATTATTTGGGCTGCAGTATTTATAAAGTCAGGTGTTTGAGCTAAAGCTGAGCCTCCCAAACTTATTTGTCCAATTTTTATTAAAAAAGAAAATCACACAGTTTTCAGTCTGGGGAATCTATTGCTTTCTTTAAGCAAACAAATAGAAAATGCCTCTCAATTGCCCCTGAGTCTGCTAGGCTCTGACCCCGTCATTCCTGGGCTGGAGGGTTAGCATCGCCTGCCCTGAGAAACACTGGAGCTAAGCTCAGGAATTTTACATTGGGAAAATGTGAATTATAAACATTGATCTCCACCCAGCATACCAGCCTATCACAGCCTGGCTCAGCGCAGCCCCACAGTTCATCAATAAATGCTGAATTTAGAGATGACTACAAACAAGAGTGTGTTACCCACACGGCAGAGCCTGGCAAGCTACCTGAGTCGTATTTGATATGCCAAATACCAGTAACAATTATAGACCTCATTCCCATGACCTGATGGAATGGATTGAGGCTCTTTATGTTCCTGGAGCAAGCAGGTGCCCTTGGGCTCTACTTGCATGAGACAGGACATATGGAGATGTTACTGGTGCCCGCTTGAGCAAATCGATGATGAACGGGAAGACAGTGAGACAGTGAAGACAATTTTAAAGTTTCAAAAAGTGTCAAAACACTAAGCTTCCTGAAATGTCAAAAGAATGGCAAGATTTATAAACTATCTATCTATCTATCTATCTATCTATCTATCTATCTATCTATCTATCTATCTATCTATCTATCTATCTATCTATCTATCTATCTATCTATCTATCTATCTATCTATCTATCTATCTATCTATCTATCTATCTAGCTAGCTAGCTATCTATCTAGCTAGCTATCTGTCATGTACATATGTGAAGATGATTGGTTTCCACCTGTCTTTTCCTCGCTTGAATGAAACTCACTGAAGGTCTTTGCTCTGCGTCCTTTGCTTCTCCTGAGTCGAGTGTGTGACTGGTGCCAAATACTTGTCATCTTGAGTATTGACTTGACCGCCGGTCTCAGTGCTTATTTTCTCTCCACTCTCTAGATGTTTACTCTTTTCAAGAAGAGGAGCCTGTTTCGGACCCTCACTTGGCCACGCACTTAGCGCATTTTGGAATTGATATGCTTCACATGCACGGGGTGAGACGGTGGCTTCTGGTTTGTATTGCCAGCTCTGGGGAGGGAACGCTTGGGCTTAATTAACTGCGTTCCTTTCGCAGCAGTCTTCATTTGACGGGTTTGAGGTCTGAGTGTTTACATTCCCTTCCTGAATGCAATTAATGGTTTTCTTGTCTCGTTGAATGTTTAGAGGTTTGAATTAAAAAAAAAGGTATTTAACGAAGTTTCATTTTGTTTTGTTGGGATTTATGTGTGAAAATGTCTGTCTCATGGGATGGAGACTTGCATGAATCACTCTTGGTTCCCTATAGGGAGAAGGTCCAGGGAGGTGACTTTAAAATGGTCTGGGGTCAACATCACTTTAATTAGCTTCAGGAAGGCGGAAAGAATAAACTAGCACATTCTTGTGGAGGGAGAGCTCTGCCCTATTTTACTGTGCTTTCGCTGGGCTAGCATGACTGTGTCTCAGTTTTCTCACTGCTGTGCTAGTTTCATGTGTGTGTGTGTGTGTGTGTGTGTGTGTGTGTGTGTGTGTGTGTGTGTTGTTTTGGCCCTTTCTTTTCAGCCCATGTGCTCTCCCTCTCCTATTCTTTTATATTTCCTCTTTCCAATTCACGTCCACTTTTGCATTTTTTCTCTGCCTTTCCCTAAACCTCCCTCCTATTTCAAAGCATTTCCAGGTTTTGCGTCCCCCCCTTCCCCCCCCCACCCCGCACCTCCACGACCACTGTTCTCTCCAGACACCTTGCCTTTTCGCATGCTTTTGCCTTGTTCCTCCCTTTCAAATGTTTCGACTTGCTTTATTTTCATTGCCCTGTTTGGCTTTCTTCCCCTTCCTGCCTCCTTTCCCCTCAGTGTCTTTCACTTTTAAGAATCTAACAATAGGTTTTATTTGTACGCTGTGGCAGGATCTCTAGAACCCAACATTTGCACTGTCTGCTTACATCTACGCTTCTGTGGCCTGAAGCCCATTTCCATTGCTGTCTCCTCACCTGCGCTTCTAGACTTAGGTTATTTCCTCCATTGGGGGAGGGGTGGAGCAATAATACTCATTGCTGCCGGGAACAGTGATGCACAGAATATGATCTCTGAGTGCTCATCGTGGTTAACAGTCTCATTTTTCACTGGCTTTGCTGCAGACGGAGAATGGACTCCAGGACAATGACATCAAGCCGAGGGTCAGCGAGTGGGAGGTGATTCAGGAGACGGGGACAAAGCTGAAGCCCATGTATGGCCCCGGGTACACAGGTCTCAAGAACCTGGGCAACAGCTGCTACCTGAGCTCTGTCATGCAGGCCATCTTCAGCATCCCCGAGTTCCAGAGAGCGTAAGTCTCTTGTCTCTGCCTTCCGCTGAAGACCTGGCACAGGAAACACCTTCGATCCCTCCATGCTTAGTCATCCGTCTGTGCTGGAGAGGCCCATTTTTTTTTGGTGTCACACTTTTCCCATATCATCACCTTTCCATTCTTGCGCCGGAAGCTGGGTGGGAAGAATTTGTCAGGTGCTGTGGGCGTCTGGGAAGAGAGAGAGCTTTGTAAGCCCGAAATGCTGCCCACAGGGTGGCCAGTAACAGCTGGCTCTGGAGACCTTCTGGTGGTGACCAGAGTTGATTCATCATTCACCGTGATAGCCGCTGAGCCTCTGCAGGGACCGAGACACTCAGCGGTTCAGCTGGGCAGTGTTGGCCTGCCAGGGTGCGATTCCATGGAGAACATTCCATGGAGATCATTTGCTGTGATACTCAAAATGCAGGTCCCCTCTGGGGCTGCTTGGCTAGTGGCCATGAAGTAGAAATGGAAACGGAGAGGACTTAGATAGTGCACTATTTTAATAAGTGGGATTTTGCTGATCAATGCTTATTGAGTTTACGGGGGTATCATCCATGTGAGTTGAAATAAACCCCCAAAGTGGCCCTTCACTCTTCCCTGGAGTGATCTGACTTAGGGTGCTCCTCGCTACACCTCTGTGAGGCTCCCCTCTCCCAGAGTCTGGGAAGAGGGCTGTGTCCAGGCCCTTTCCTTCCTTAGACTGACCTTAGGCCAGGCAATGTTCTCCCCCAGTGGCTCACTGGGTCTCCCCCAGACTCGGACAGTGTTCACTGGTGTGCTAATGGATGATGCTGCCTACCTTTAGAAAAGTGGGGTTTTCTGAGCAGGTTTCCACCATGCTCCAGGATAGAAGAGGGTGTGGATGTGCAAAGACAGGTGGCTACACAGAGAGTCACCTAGCAACAGCAGCGAGCAAATTTTCACCCCGATAGAGTGGAAATACTAATGGCTGTAATAGACAAGATTAACAAAAGCTATATCAGCTATATATTTTGCTGTTTTGGTTTTTGGTCACACCTGGCTGTGCTTAGGGCTTACTCCTGGCTCTGTGCTGACGGCTCATGCCTGGAGAGGATCGGAAACCATTTGTGGTGCTGGAATAGAGCCCACATTGGCCACATACATTCAAGGCAAGACCCTACCTTCTGTAATATCTCTCTGACTGCTATTTTTTCTTTGTGGCCACACCTGGCGGTGCTCAGGGTAGATTCCCTGGCAGTGCTTGGCGGACCCTAGATAATGCCTAGAATGAAATTGGGGTTGGTAGTGTGCAAGACAATCACTTTACTTCCTGCACTATCTCTCTGGCCCAGTTTTCTGGCTTTGGACATCTATAGCTGGTTTTCCACCCTCTATATTTTCATTGTTTATTTATATTTTTATATTTTTATTGTTGTTGCTTTTTTTACACTGTCCCTGAGGCCATGAAGAGTGAGACCGCTCTGCTCAGAGCTGTGCTGAGGTGGCATTCAGAGGTACACAAGGGCATGTGCCTGGCTCCGCTGCGGAAATAAATGTTAAATATAATAGTTGGAAGAGCTGGAACCCCATAAACCTGACTGGTTCCATGAAGGAAAAGAGAGGAACATGGTCAGGGAGGAGAATTAACACGTCAGGGGTCATCTGGCCTGGCTGGCATGCAGGGGAGGGGGCAGAGCCTCAGGCAGGTGTGAGAGCGGGGTTGAAGCCCTGAGGTGGGACAGACTTTCTAAATCTCTCCATGTTGTTTATAATATGATTTTTATGATCTAATGTGAGAGGTTTATGACATAAATGCTTAGTCATATCTTATATGTGTATTGTCCTTTGACTGGGGAGCTGTGTGGCTTCTTCTGTGTAGCTGCATGCACCGAGTTTTATTTTTCTTTCTTGGGAAAGCTTTTCCTAGCAGTGCCTGGGGGCTCTGGGGCTCCTTTTAGTGGTACCTGGCCTTGGAATGTAGACCTTACAGTGTTCTATTGACACCTGGTAGTGCTGGAGTGAGGGCGCACCCAGCAGTGCTCACAGGACTGTGTGGTGGCAGGGATTGAACCGGGGATGGCAGCTTGCAAGGCAACTTCCTTGGCTCTGGTTCTCTCTGGCCCCATAAAAAAAGAAAATTTTGTTTTATTTTGGGGCCGCACTGGCAGTGCTCAAGGCTTACTCCGCTTTCTGTGCTCATGGATCTCACTCTTGGCAGGGCTTAGGGGACCGTGTAGGATGTCGGGGATAAAACCTTGCTCACTGTACTCTCTCTGCCCAGAAAAGGAACTTCCATTTGTGTGTGTGTGTGTGTGTGTGTGTGTGTGTGTGTGTGTGTGTGTGTGAGGGGCGGAAGGGGGAAAGATGATGGGACTTTCTCCAGCAGAATTTTTCTTGTTGGGGCTGGAGGCGTGTCCCTCTGAAGTTTCTCCTGGTCATTGTTGACCGACTGGGACCATGTAGCGCTGGGGATTGAAAGAGTTTCAGCTACCTGGAGGATAGGCAATACAGCCCTGTTGTACTGCTCTGGCCCTTGTCTTATCTTTGATCCCAGGACTGAAATACTGGGTCTGTAAGCCATAGGCCATTTCTCCCTAACTGGGTTCAGGAGCTCTCTCTCCATTTTCTAAGTAGAAAGAGTGACTCATGGACAGATTAAATGACTGTTATATAAGCACATTGTCATTTGGGAGTCTAGCTGACTCCCGATAGACTGCCACCAGAACCTGGTTTACAAGTCAGAATAATTTTGATGATCAGATATCAGTAAACCAGTGTGCATTTAGTCAAAACTCGTGCTGGATTATCAGAGAGGAAAATTATCTTTTACCCCTTTTCATATTATTTCAAAGATAATAAATTAAAGGTATTTTAAGACTTTAAAGACCACCTTATTGTATAATGTTTTTCCATTTTCACTTAATTTAGGGTATCAAGAATATTTATCATCAATTTGAAAAGGAATATTACTAATAAAATGATCAGAAAATTTACCTTCTATTAACTCAATTTTTTTCTCCACTGGTTTTGCTGCAAAAGAAAGACTTTTCATTGATGTTCCTTTACTGAGGGAGGTTTTTCTTCCTTTGTGATTTGTTAGATTTTAAGATACAATTAAAATTGGGTTGTCAGAGAGTTTCCAATGTTGTATATTATTGAGAAATCCTCAGCGCAGTCTCTGGATGCCAAAGCTCTGGTTCTAATTTGGTTTATCAGTTATTTGGCTCTTGCTCTATTGACAGTTGTTAGCTGGAATTATTACTCCCGGGACCTTCACTAACACCTTTTCAGTAAGTCTGCCCCAAGAAAAGCGTTCTGTTATTTGGGATTCATAATCGGGGATTCAGAGTCTGCATTTATAGACTGTAGGTGACTAGAATTTCATAGTAATTGAAGGATTCGTTTAGAGGTCATTGCTAACGATTAAGTGGTTCTCTGCTAGTTCTCTGTCGCAGTAAGACCTTATCTGTTTGGCTGTATGTAGTGAATAATGGAAACTGGTTTTACAATATGAATACATTCTTTTTAATAAACAGTAATTGTTTGCCTTTTATATAGCTCTTTTAGTGTTGGGGTGTGCAGTGTTCATTCATTGATTTGTTATTATCATTATTATTGGTTTGGGGGCCATCCTTGGTGGTGTCCAGGGCTTATCATCCTGACTCAGGATTCACTCCTGATGGGGCTCAAGGGACCATATGGGATGCCAGGGATCAAAGCTGGGTGAACATCATGCAAGGCAAGTACCCTACCTGCTGAACTATCACTCCGGCCTCAAAGTTTGCAGTGTTTTAGATAGTCTCTACCTTTCTGGAGATTATATTCTAGGGTATAGTTTCTAGAGGGATAATCAGTAAGAACATAAATAGGTGATATAATTGTACCAAGTGAGGCAAACCAATGAGACAGTTAGCCAGTGGCGGGTACCAGAGAGTTAGGAAAGGTGGGACGTGTCTGAAACAACTATTTGTTGCTGTTGAGGGGTCCTTTAGGAGCTCTCAGGGGAAGGAGGTCTGGAAGCCCCACCAGTGATCCTTGCACAACTGTCCATGTGTACAAGTTCCAGGATTTCACTTCCCAGGCTCTGCAGTACTGAGCGTTCCCCTCTACCGCAGAGACTGACGGCTGCGAGAGCTGCACCTAGCTATGTTTGGGGGTGGTGCCAGGAATCAAATCCTGGTTAGGTGCTTTGCAAACATCCACCTTAACTACCAAAC
This sequence comes from Cryptotis parvus, assembly GCA_021461705.1. Lineage (NCBI taxonomy): Eukaryota > Metazoa > Chordata > Mammalia > Eulipotyphla > Soricidae > Cryptotis > Cryptotis parvus. Next base: position 27,022 of record JAJIBD010007562.1, on the reverse strand, counting down.
TGTCTCCTAGGCCCCTCAAGCAATTTGTAAATAGACCAAGAAAGAGGAAGGTCTGTGGACTTTCAGGAAGGAGACAGCAGGAGGGAATGTGGAAGGAGTGAGCTGGAAGCAGAAGGGAGTGTGGCTGGTTCTCAGGCCACTGGAAGGGCACATGGCAGGGAGGAGGAGGAGGAGGAGGGAGGAGGAGGAGGAGGAGGGGAGGGGAGGGGGAGGAGGAGGGGGAAGAGGAGGGGGAGGGGGAGGAGGAGGAGGAGGGGAGGAGGAGGAGGAGGAGGAAGAGGAGGAGGAGGAGGAGGAGGAGGAGGAGGAGGAGGAGGAGGAGGAGGAGGAGGAGGAGGAGGAGAAGCACACTCCTTGCTGTACTATGTCTCTCTGGCCCCTTTTTAAATATTATCTTTTTGTTTTGATTTTGGGCCACACCCGGCAGTGCTCAGGGTTTACTCCTGGCTCTGTGCTCAGGGCTCACTCTTGGTGTGCTTGAGGACCATATGGGGTACCGAGATTAAAACTGGATTGGCTATGTGCAAGGTAAATACCATACTCGTTGTACTATTGCTCTGGCTCCATCAGTTAGGAGTTCTTGATGCCAGCTGTGTGTTTGAATCCCTTGCAGAACTTGTAAAATATTCCAAACCCCAGCTCTCATTTTAAGGCAATGAAAGCGAGAACATCTGGGGTAAGACTGCCTTTGGCAATTTTTAAGAGACTCTTGGTTATCCTAACTTGCCCCCAGGCTGGAGACTCATTGGTGTAAATGCAGCATTTTAGGGAGAGTCTTGAAATGACGGCGAAAAGCAGCATCTCAGGAAGATCTTGTCTTCAGGTAGATGATTTCGTTTTGACAGACAGAGAAGGTTTTAGCGAGGATGACTTCTTATTTTGGTTCTGTTCTCATAGTTCCTGTATTGTAATTGTCACTTCTTACATTTTAGGTATGTAGGAAATCTTCCAAGAATATTTGACTACTCTCCTTTAGATCCTACGCAAGATTTCAACACACAGATGCAAGTACCAATTGGAGGTTTGGGGTGAGGGTTGAAGGCGGATGGTTCTTTAATAATTGTGCAGAGTGCTTATCTCTGAATTATAGCATTCAAAGCAATTCTATTTTCTTCTTTATTTTCTTTTTTAAAAAGTTCCAAAAATTGTTTTTGTTCTTTTCTAAGACTAAAGAAATAGAAATGATCTATTTCTAGTGCTGAGGACAATTTGATATGATGTTAGTATCAAGCGTTATCAACTTATTTGTGAGTTACTGAGATAATATGTTCCACCTGAAAGCAACTGGACTGATTGAAATTTATAGATAATTTTATTACTTCTAAGTGTCAAGCAGCAGTGACCTTGTATTGTGTCTCTTGTCCAGGACTAAATTGGGACATGGACTTCTCTCAGGCCAGTATTCAAAACCTCCTGTGAAATCTGAACTCATTGAGCAGGTGATGAAGGAAGAACACAAGGTATGTGTGTGATTGCCACATTGACATGTAGGAATGTGACAAGAATCCACATTCTAGCTAGCTATTCTATTTTGCTAGCCAGAATGTGGATTTCCTGTGATTCGGCAGATTATGGCTATATTTAATCTGTGGTCAGAATGGAAATTTCACTACTGTGGGGTATTTTTCTCCATGATCTTATAGAATATGGTGAGGAATAGCCAGGCTGGGGTTTCTGGCACAATGGTTTCATAGATAATTTGTGAATGTCATCATTAAATGACCTCAGGAACACTATCCTTCATTAAAAAAAAGTCAAGATGAATGGAATAACTTTTATATAAATAGGAATATTTTTTACAGGTAACACAACTTGGCTCTTTTTTAAGTCTCAATTTTGCTTGCTAAGATTTTTTTCCAAGATTTTTTTTCTGGTTGGTCACAAACCACACACAGTCCTAACCCACCCTAGAACTTAGGATTGATTCCAAGTTTCTGGAAGTTGTCACTTTTGGGGAACTACTAGGGTAATCGCACTCATTCAAGTCTGAGAAACTCACTTGATCGTTCAGTCACTATTAAAAGATTCAGGGCTAGATATAGTACAGTAGGTAGGGCGTTACCCTCGCACAGGGGCTGATCTGGGTTTGATCCCCAGCGCCCTGCATGGTTCCCCAAGCCCTGTCATCAGTGATCCCTGGGTACAGAGCCAGGAGTAAGCCTTGAGCACTGCTGGGTGTGGCTCAAAAACAAACAGTGTGACAAGAGTAATTAAAAGATGTACATCCCTCCTACAAACTGTTCTTGCATTCCACCTCCCGGTGCCTGTTGGGCCACTGAGCCTCCCTGGCTGCTCTGTTGCACAGCTCCAGCGTTTGCTCCTCACAACCTGATCTTTCTGTGGGGTGCCCTTGGAATTCTGCGCGCGCATAGCTCACACAGCTGTATTTGGCGAGCTTGGCCTCAGTGTTTCTCGACTGGTATGCACGCCCCGTGTCCCTGTCCCTGCTCGGCCTTCAGAGTCCTCTGACTGTGCACAAGTTTTTAAGTTTTTGCTAGGCTGTTTCTCAAGTATTTGAATGCTGGGCCTACTTAAATCAAACTTCCCATGGAAGGAGGGCAAGAATGCAGAGGAGATAAGTTCCTGTTCATAAAGATGCCAGCTTGTTGGAAAAAAGGAGCAAAGAAGAAAAGAGAGATTTTTATGAAGGCGGTGTTTGGTGCAGGGAAGTGGTCAAAGGAAGGCAGGTGAAAAACGAGACAGTCTTTTTTTAATTAAAAGCTTTTATCTTGGGGCTGAGAGATGACTCAGAGGGCACAAGCTTTGCATGCGGGAGCCCGGGTTCAATCCCTGGCAGCCATCGTCCCGGTGCACCACCAGGAATCACCTCTGAGTACCCCTGAGTAACACCAGCTATGGGCCCTAATAACTTACCATCCCCGCTCCCCAGGAAAAAACCCAAAATGAGTATCAGCTTTCCTTTTTCTTTTTTTCTTTCTTTTTTTTTTTTTACTTTTTGGGTCACACCCGACTATGCTCAGGGGTTACTCCTGGCTCTTTGCTCAGGAATTACTCCTGGTGGTGCTTGGGGACCGTATAGGATGCTGGGGATCGAACCTGGGTCGGCTGCGCACAAGACAAACGCCCCTACCCGCTGTGCTATCGCTCCGCCCCGAGTATCAGCTTTTCAGTTGAAGCAATATTGCATTATATCGTGATGGTTCCTGTGTCCATCATTGAAATGAGCATGTCTGTGGACTGCGTTAAGATCATCACTAAAAGTTGTTCACTAGGCAGCTGAGCCCTGTTACCTAGGTACACCTCCCTTTCTCCTTTACCTCGGTGATGTACCATTTTATTTTACAGCACAGAAAGGTTTTATTTTTGTATTATTTAGCTCATGCATTCATTTTGTTTCTTTCTGTACAGCAAATGAGTGGAATTATATGGTGTCTGTTTGAATTATTTCACTCAGCATAATGTGCTCTAACTCCATTCATGCTATTGTAAAGGGAAGGACATAAATATTTGGTTTTATGTTTCTTTGGGGTGGCTACACCAGGCAGTGCTTAGGGGTTACTCCTGACTGTGCACTCAGAAATCACTCATGGTGAGTTCACAGGACCATATGGGATGCTGGGGATTGAATTCAGCCAGTCACATGTAAGACAAGTGCCTGCTGTACTGTCTCTCTGGGCCCTCATCTGAGTAGTGATCCACTGCGTATGTCTGCGACATTGTCTTTATCCAATGGCTACATCACTGATCTGTCAGTGGTTACTTAGGCTGTTTCCAGTTCCTGGGTATTATAAATAATCCACATAAACTGGAGTGCTTGTGTCTTTACAAACTAGCATTTTCATATTCTTCAGGTCCGTACATAGATGTGGAATAAGTAGATCATACGGGATTTCTATTTTTACATTTTTTTTGTTTTTTGGGTCAGGCCCGGGAGTGCTCAGGGCTTTTTTTCTGGCTCTGCTCAGGGATCAATTCTGAACAGGGATGGGGAGCCCCGGGGTGCCAGGGTTTGAACACCAGTTGGCCAAGTGCAAAACAGGTGCTCTACCCACTGCACTATCTCTCCACCCCCTTTTACTACTTTTGAGGGCTCTCTCCTTACTGAACTCTAGAATGGCTGCTCTAATTTATATCCTACTTTCAGTGAACAAGCGTTCCTTTATTGTTAGACAAAGTTCTTTGGCAGGTGGTTGTGGGTGGCTTCCATGCTTACTCAGGAGGCTGGGACCCAATTGGTGATTCTTAGCCAACAAGACTGACATTTCAGTTCAAAGACTTATGTCCTCAGTGATGCTTAAAGGACCACATGGTGCTGGGAATAGCACCCAGGCACAAAATTCACAAGCGCTCAAACCACTGTCCTATTTCTTGGCCCCAGAAAAAATTTGCTTAGATGGTTAAAACATACCATGTTTTCAGTGCATTAACAGTGACTGCTTAGGGCCCTCACTCTATCCTGCCTTTGGATTCAGTGACCTTTGTGCTGTCTCTCTATGATCTTCAGAGCTCTAAGCCTTGCCAGTGGGATCCCTGCTCCACCAGCCTCGAGCAGGATAACCTGGAGCAGAGGAGTTTTAATGACCTTGCAAGTGTCTGCTTGGTATTTGCAGAGTACCTGAATTTCTACCTTCTCTGAAACACTCTCTGTTTGGTTTTTGTTTGGGGGTCACACCTGGTAGTACTCAGGGCTTACTTTTTGCTTCTCTGGTCAGGGATCACTCCTGGTAGGGCTCAGTGGATTGTACAGGGTGTCAAGGATCGAAGCTGGGTTGATGTATGCACAGAGCTACCTGCTGTACTCTTACTCCGGCTCCTGAGATTCTGCGACTCTGGCAGGCGCAGGTCATGTGGAAGATGTTGGCTCGCCCTCAGCAGCTGTACCTTTGCCCAGCACACATAGTCCCAGGCTGACTTCCGTCCAACTGGGAGTCATGACCTGGCTGGTAATCTGGGTATGGGAGTGGGTGAGCCTTGATCTAGATGATTTGTAAAGTCCATTCCTGTTCAGGGTACCACGATCTAGCTGTTTGGAAGAAAGAATGTTTGTGTGGTCCAGTGGTGCAAAGCGGATTCTGGCAGGAGTGGGAAGGCATGTCTAACTGGGTGGGGATGAAGAGTCTCCAGCGGGCGTCCCTCAAGACCCCTTTACTATCCAGAGGAGAGCTACAGTGGACAGTCTGGTTTTCATTGTGACCTCTGAGATGTCCATCTCTGGTGAACAGATGCGTCACCCCTAGTAAAGTCTTGAGGCAGTCGGCTTTTTCCATGGCAACAGGTTTCAGAGGAGCAGCTGTGAGCATCTTTCTTATCCCAGGGAGCAGGATTCAGGTGGGCTCCCCACTGGCTTTTGCTCAGCCTCTGGCATTTGAAATGCCCTGAGTGGAGAGTAGCTGTGTGGGTGCAGAGAAGGGCCTATATTAGGAGAGGAGTGTGGAGGAGAGAGCACGGAGAGGGCAGAGCTGTGTGGGGGGAAATACCTTTACATAGGCCCAGTAGTTTTCCATGCCACTATCAAGGGCACTGGTAACTGGTGACTCTCTCATAGTGCTCTGATAAAGCCAGGCACAGAAGCAGAAACGGACGCACGGGAGCCTTCTTTAGCTTACAAATGGCTTTACTCTGTCTGACTTACCCCCTGAAAGTCTGTGCCATTTTCTACCTCACATTCTTACACTCATGCAGGATCCTGGTCCCTTGCTTTAGTACTTTTTTCATCACCATTGTGGTAGTGTGTGGGTTACGTTAGGTAGTGCTGATACCTTGGTTTTCTCAACTCTGCCTTATAATTCAGGTAATTTCTAGAATGTTTGTTTTCTGGTATTAAGTATTAGTAACCAAGTAATCATCTTGGTTACTATCTACTAGTAACCAAGATGAGTTTTTGTTTGATTTTGGTTTTGAGTTATACCTGGCAGTGCTCAGGGTTTATTCCTGGCTCTGTACTCAACGTTCTCTCCTGGCGGGCTTGGGGTACCATAGATAGTGCCAGGGATCAAACCTGGGTTGGCTGTATGTAAGGCAATGTTCTACCTACTGTACTATCACTCTGGCCCACCTATAACATTTTTAACTGAGTGTTTGAAATGCAATAGTTTGGGGAATGTCTTCTGTCGTCCTTCAGGAGATTTGGGGTTTGGGCATGGGTTGGAACTGACTACATAAGGGTGCATTGAGGAGCTGGAGCGATAGCACAGCGGGTAGGGCGCTTTACCTTGCATGCAGCCGACCCCGGTTCGATCCCCAGCATCCCATATGGTCCCCTGAGCTCTGCCAGGAGTAATTCCTGAGCGAAGAGCCAGGAGTAACCCTGAATGCCTGCCCTCCCACCCCATCCAGCATCCCTAGCCTGAGCCTTAGCCCTGATCTTTGCTATAGTCTAGGCTTGTACATATTCACTACAAAGCTTCTGTCAGGCTTCGCGTTCCTGAATTCTAGGTTAGGCTTAATGGGTGTGAGTGGTCAGTACCAAGCTGCTTTCTTGATGCCGTATTGAAGTAGAGAGGCCTGTGTAAGCCCTTGGGAAAGATTCTGAAGACCGTGGGCTTCTCTCTAATTTTAGCTGATCTGTTTTGCAATTGCTGGTGGAGAAAGTAGGTACAGTATCCTATAAATATGACAGGCTTCTTAGGTGGTTGCTATTTTGGAGATTGTTGGGGGCTCCTTCTTGTAAAGTTAGTTGGTAGGACAAGCCATACTCCAGGTGCCCAAGATTTTACCACTGTGAGGGTGTGTTTCCTGAAAGCAGAGTCCAGTGGGAGATGGGCAGGGGGTGGTTGGTTTCTCCCTATCAGGTAGGGGGTCAGTTTCTCCCTACCCTGGGGGTAACTGACCTTCCGCAGCCTTCAGGGGGATGTCAAGGACCATCCACCAACTAAGAAGCGTGGCTTCCGTGATTCAGTGTTTTGGGCCTTAATTTGCCATTTCCATTTCCCTTAGATAATTGCCTTTCCAAGAGCCTGGGTTTAATGAATCTCCGTGTCCCTGGGTAGCGTTACAGTGACCATTTTACTAATCTGGTCTCATCACTTGTCCCTAAACTCTATGCTTCCTCCTTTCTTCTTTCTTTCCTTGTAGTATTTTATTTTTTTATAATACTCCATTTTGGGGGTTTCGGCCACACATGGTGGTATTCACGGCTTATTCCTGGCTCTGCGCTCAGGGATCACTCCTGGCAGTGCCAAAGATGGAGTAAGGCAAGCCCTAACCCCTGTGCTGTCTCAGGGTTTAATCTTAAACTATTTCAGTCGCTTAAGATAAAATTCAGGCATCCTGCTTTTTTAATTTTCAGGGTTTTTTTTCTTCTTTTTTTGGGGTCCCTCCTGGCGATGCTCAGGGGTTACTCCTGCCTGTGCACTCAGGAACTACTCCTGGCTGTGCTCGGGGACCATATGGGGTTCCGGGAGCTGCAAAGCAAATGCCCTACCTGCTGCACTATTACTCTGGCCCCTTAGGCACCCCGATTTCTATCAGTAAATATTGAGTTGCACCTGTAATTCCAACATCTTTTTCTAATAAAGTAGCTCTAACGTGTTGAAAACGTAGCACCATGGTAAAGAAACATTCCTTTGCATTATCTCCTACTCAATTCCCATGCAGAAATTCCGTAGGATCAAAGGTGTATTTGGCCCAGGGCTGCTATAGAAGCTTTGTTGAGCCCCTGTTTGTACTCTTGGTCCTAGATGCTGGACGTTAGACCTGAAGTCTGATTAGACTCCAGGCTCAGCCTTTTGAGAGGCTGATGTTCAATAGATGAGCTGTGAAGTGAACCTAGTAAAAGTGAGCACGAGCATTGCTTCCCTCTGACATCTGAGACGTGGGCAGGCAGTTGGCCAATGGTCCAGGCAGCAGGTGGGCTGGGCTACCACCTGGCACAGCCACGGGCACAGCCAACACCTGTCTGCAGGGTGACTTGCAGAGGAAGAGGGAGCATCTCTCTAGAACAATAACTGCTCAGGATCAGTTGGGCTCAAAGCTACGGAATGACTCTGGAACAAAGATTAGGAAGGGTCAGACTGGGGAAACCAAGGCATGAAATGAGCAGAGGGGAAAGAAGAGGCCACAGCTGGGATGCCCAGGGACTGAGATTCTGAGGGTTTTTACTATGGTTTCTTCTTCCTTTTTGACTTGTGCCACACCCAGCAGTGCTCAGGGCTCTGTGCTCAGGTGGGCTTGGGGAACCACATAGGATGCTGCAGATTGAACCTGCGTCTGCTCCATGCAACACAAGTGCCCTACTGTGCTATCGCTTGGGCCCCTTTACTATGGTTTTATATGCTGCTCCTTCTCGCTGTCACATGGCTGCTTGTTGGCCCATAGCAGCTACCAGCTTCTCAGAATTGACTGACTTGTTGAACTTCCTCACGCTGCCTTCTATGCTGGGGATGGGCTCCACATCAGGTCCGTCTCTTCCTCCCTGGTGCAGCTCTGGCTTGCCCTATGGCCTGTGGCAATGAGTCATCTGCCTCCAGGGAAGTGACACTTTTTAGAAAGGACTTCTTGTTCACTTGTATCACTTGTATCACTTGTCTTCCCATTGTTCATAGATTTGCTCAAGTGGTCACCAATAACGTCTCCATTCGATGGAAATGAGGTCCATAATTGTTACTGTTTTTGGCATATCAAATACACCACAGGTAGCTTGCCAGGCTCTGGGTTAATACCAGGGGGCCCAGTCTTTTTCTATGTCAGAACATCAACCATCCAGGGTCCACGGGGCAGAGCCATGGGTGTAGACAAGCCTGTCTCCTGTTTGCCACCTGCAACACCTCAAGGGGCAGGTGGCAGGACTGTCCTTGTTATTGTCGAATATTTCCCTCATTCTCAGGCCACTGAAGAGGCCCACCTTGCTTCCATATTTTATTCATACTGCTCTGCCTGGTACAGAATAACCTTTAATAATCATTTATTCTTATCAGAATTTAGCTTCTGTGGGTGTCATTTTTTTTCCTCTGGGAGGGCTGGGGATAGTGCCGGGGAGATAGTTCATGGATGCTAAGGCTGCAATTTATACTTATTAAAGCTCTTTTAAGAAGAAAGGGAAGTAGTGGGCAAAGGGGGATTGGGACTTATTATATTGGCAGTATGGGAGAGTGAGAGATGGCAGAGCCTGGCAAGCTACCAGTGTCGTATTTGATATGCCAAAAACCGGTAACAATTATAGACCTCATTCCCATGATCTGAAGGAATGGTTTGAGGCTCTTTGTGTTCCTGGAGTGAGCAGGTGCCCTTGGGCTACACTAGCATGTGACAGGATATATGGAGATGTTACTGGTGCCCGCCTCCAGCAAATCCATGAACAACAGGAAGACAAATGATACAAGTGATAAAAGTGGAGAGTGGTATAGTTATATATACAACATACAGACTCAACAACACTGAAAATGTGAGCGCTAAGCTGCAGCCACTGGAACTCTGCAATGTGCCTGTCAAACTGACAGGCTGGGATTAGGACGGGATTATGGTAGGGGAGTGAGTAGGGGATGGAATATGGGAACATTGTTGGAGGAATTTTTCCAGTGGTGGGATTGCTTATCTATAATATTAGGCATAAAATATTATATGCCTAAAACTCAGCTGCTAGTACTTTGTAAATCACAGTTCTTTAATGAAATTTAAGAATTATTAAAAATTAAAAAAAATAAAATGCATTCAAGTGTGAGTCGCCAGAGGTACACTCTGGTGCCAACATGTTAAGGGGTTGGCCCGCATGCCCGGTGTGTGCAGGGTTCTAGGTTCGCTCCCTGGCACTGCAGACTCCTGAGACCGCCGGCGTAGCCCTGGTGCCCTCCCACCCCAGCACCACTGGGGAATGCCCCCCACCAGAAAACACACAGGAGAAAATAAACAAAATGTCAGTTTTCTCAAGTGAAAACCGGACTGATGCTGATTCCTGGCCTCTGTGTCACTTAGTGCTTTAAAATGTGCGAACACTTTGCAAGTTGGCTTTATTTATTTTGTATTTTAGCCTCAACAGAATGGGATCTCTCCACGCATGTTTAAGGCCTTCGTAAGCAAGAGTCACCCAGAGTTCTCCTCCAACAGGCAAACAGGATGCCCAGGAGTTTTTCCTGCACCTGGTGAATCTGGTGGAGGTAAGTCCTTCTTCAGGGACTGTAGGAAATATCCCAAGCCCTAAGCGACAGCCACTCTGTTTCGACCAGGTTGCACGCCCGTTATTCCCATCCACGTCCACTCGTTCAGAACAGCTTCTGGGGGGGGCTGCTCCCACTGAGCCTCTGAAGTGATGGCGCCTCCTGCCAAGCCTTCCAGGAGCTTGTGGGTCTCTGTTCTAGTGTGTTTGTGTCTCAGGAGTGTTCGTGAGTTCTATCATTCAGTGACTTTTATCTTGGTCTTTATGACCGAGTTCCTTAGTGTCCTCTTTGGTGTCCGCCCTCCCGCCACCTCCCTGAGGTTACTCTGAGCAAACCACAGCCAAAACGTTAAATGCTGCAGGAATTATAAGTCACAGACGCTCATGATGGAAAATGTATTCCCCCGTCAAAGCCAGGTTTTCTCCCACACCTCCATCCTGTGGCCAAAATATTCTTTGTGGAACACAAAGAAAGACACAAAGTAAAACACCCAAATCCCCACCTAATACCAGCTCCTTCAGACCGCAGTGGGGACATTTTGCTGCACTTGTTAACTTGGTACACGCTGCAGTGTTTTCCCCCCTGCCCTGTTGTGATTGTTTTGCAGAGTTTCTGCATATTCCAAATAGCCTCATTTCTTTTTCATTTATGTATCACGATTGTATTCTGATAATCAGCCAAGGCCTTAATCTTTGCAGGGCAGCGCCTTAATTTCTCCCCTGCTCTTTGGCTTCCCCTTCCCCATCCTTCTATTTCCAACCAGTCAGTCCCTCCCACATGGTTTTTGATGAAGGCTTAATATGAATGCACAGAATGGATATGGTTTGTTTAACCAGTCCTCTGCTTTGGACAGTAGACAAATGACCGTGTTTTGTGGTGGAAGCCCTTGGCCTAGTTTTAGCTAGTAACATGAGCCCTTCACGTCAGATTGATGATGTTTGATTTGGTGCAGTGTTTTTCGTGGCTTCATAGTCATAAATGTGCTCACCTGATGTCATCCAATCTTCAGAGGAACCGCATTGGCTCTGAAAACCCAAGTGATGTTTTCCGGTTCTTGGTGGAAGAACGTATCCAGTGCTGCCAGACCCGAAAGGTCCGCTATACGGAGAGGGTGGATTACCTCATGCAGCTACCTGTCGCGATGGAGGCAGCAACCAACAAGGGTAACGGTTCCACAGCGAGATGTTGTGGGGCATTATTCACGATTCACAAATCTGGGTCAGAGATCACAGGATTTTTGCATCAAAAAACATTGCATCGAGGAGAGATGGCAGCCAAGACCGTCTTTGCTTGTCATATGCAATGCAAAAAAAAAAAAAGTGTCTCTCTTCATCTTTTCTGCAGTTCCCCAAATCTTTGGTGAAAAATGCACGACTTTTATGGAGAGGTGAAGGATGGCATGACTTTATGGTCTCTCTGTGTGGTCTGTTTCTACTTGTTGCCGGTTTGGAGCCGGCTTCCTTTTGAGGAAAGTTGTTTAGAATTCTGTGTGTGGAAAAATTCTGTAATGTTGTCACTCAAAAGTTCTATGATAGAGCTTGAAGGAGATGATCAGGACTTCAGTTTTGGATGCAAGATGTTGAAATCTCTAGCTTGGGCCTGCATGAGTATTTTTAGGGCACTTTTTGTGAGGGATCAAGTGTGCGGGGTTGTGTGGGGGTAAGGTCTGTTGGCTGGGTCTTTGGCCTTTGGAAAGGGGGAGAGTGTAGTGAGCTGCCGCAATGTTGGTGTCTCAGGAGAAGGCTCTTTTCTCCTTCTGTGGCCGGATCTACTTTCCCCAGGAAGAATGGAGAAAAGATGCTTCTTATAAGTAACATCTTGGAAGCAGAAAGTGATGCAGTATCTGTTAGATTGCTTATCTCTGGGATCAGGCCAGTTCCGTAAAGTTCATCCATTCTCTAAGGAGTCTTTTATTCTCTTTTTTGGGGTGTGTATGTGGCGGGGGTGGGGTGGGGGGGGCTTGATTTATCATGCTTATTGGAAAGGGAGGATTCTGATTATTTTAAGACTAAATTATTTCCATTTCCCATAAGCTCATGCAGATTTTGAGCATTTTTTCATATCCGTTTTACAAGGTCACAGTGAGGTCTGTGGTTTGTTTCCCTTTAGAGCTAAATTGCTTCCCTCAGCCCACCTGACTCCATCATCCAGCCAGCCCTGCGGTCCTCTCTAACTCACTCTTTATGGCTTATAACAATAATTTTCTTTTTTCTAGAAATGTGATTTATAATTTACTCTCTGGAAAATGGGCTTCTGGGATGCTATTGCTGGCATTCTCAATACAAGTCCCTCAGAAACTCATAAACCATTGGACTAGAAATGTAACTTTGAAAATATATTAAATTATATTGATGGACACCCATGTAGGAGAGAGCAAGGCTTAAATGGTAGAACACATACTTTCCACATCGAAGGTCTCTAGGTCTTTTATTTTAAATTTAATTTTTTAATGTTTTGGTTTTGGGGCCATACCTAACTGTACTCAGGGCTCATTGTTAGCTTTGTGCTCAGGGATCGTTTCTGGCAGTGCTTTGGGAGCCAGGGTTGGCCACATGGAGGCAAGTGCCTTAACTTCTGTATTGTGTTTCCAGTCCCCAAGGCCCTGAGTTGATCCTTGGTGGCTTCAGGCCCTACTTCTCCCTTTGCTCAACCCTGTCACTAGGCTTGGCCTTAGCAGCTCCAGACCACCACTGAGTGTGACCCCCCATAACAAAAATAGGAGAAAAAAGAAAATGCAAAGGTACCTAAATGTGCCCCCAAACAGACTTTTAAAAAAATACTTATGACACATACACAAAAAGGATTTCCCTAAGTGTCCCCTCTCTCTGGAAGATTTTGACCTCCTGCAGTTCGCAGAAGCAAGCCTGCTGCCTCTGGGGAAGCTTACAGTACTGTCCTTTTTTCCGCGGAGACTTGTTCCTTGGAACAGGGAGAGAGAGTAGACACGCCTTCTAGACCGGTGCTCTGATGGTGGGGGTGGCGGGGTTGTAAAGCCTCAGTTTGGAGCTGTCCAAGCTGCCCCTGGGTTAGTGTCTCGGACCAATGCTGTGGACCTGCCCCCTCCTGCCAGGCCCTCCATGCCCCCCTTAGCATCATCACTGGTGGAACCCAGCGAGAAAACGTGTCATGCAACTGTGCAGTGGCGTTTCCCCGCTGCTTGTCGCGACCTCAGCGCTGCTCTGTAATATCCTGACTTCTTCATTGATTTTGTTTTTACAACTTAGGACCATAGGGATTTCATATGCAACATCTGCTGCTTGGCGAAACTGGATCTTTGGACACATTTAGTGCGCTTCCCTGGCCCTGTGTGTGGGTCTGTAGAGCGAGGACCATCTGGGCTTGCTGGGTTAGTTCTTGTTGCTGCTGCTGCTGGACCTTGTTGGAACCTTGGCCCCAGTTCCTTTAGCAAGACAGAGGGGCTGGACATGTTGGGTCAGTCAGAGACTCCAGGTCAGTCAGAGACTGGAGATGGTCCTCTGGTGTGAAGGCTTTGTAGAAGGGCAGCGGGTACCTGCTCTGTTCACTGGACTGTGGAACAGGCGGAGACAAATGTCAGGTTCATGCCAAGCTCCCCCACCAACATCGTTTGGGAAGGCTAGTCGGCTCCCTTCACCCTCCGCTGCCTGTTGGGAACACTATCCCCAGAGAGGTTTTGCATCCCAAGAAGGTCATTCCTGTGCTTTCTTCCGCAGATGAGCTGATTGCCTATGAGTTGACAAGAAGGGACGCAGAAGCCAACAGGCGGCCCTTCCTGAGCTGGTTCGCGCCAAGATCCCCTTTAGTGCCTGCCTTCAAGCCTTCTTTCAGAGCCAGAAAATGTGGATGATTTCTGGAGTAGCGCCCTGCAGGCAAAATCAGCGGGCGTGAAGTAAGTGTGTGTGTGTGTGTGTGTGTGTGTGTGTGTGTGTGTGTGTGGCGGGGGGGAGCTGGAGAGGAGGCGGCAGGGTCCTGTGTGTGTCTGCCTGTGCTTCTCCTGAGGGAGTGATGGCATCTCAGTTCACAGCAGCCCTTGACTGCCCTCGGCCTTTCTCTTGTCAGTTGTTCATGGGTCCCCATCAATGTCTTTTATTTGTTTTTGGAAGCCAGACTCTATTTTATCCTCTACTAGGAGTTGATATTTTTAAATATTGTTTTTATTTATTTTTTAATTGAATCACAGTGAGATACACAGTTACAAAGTTGCTCATGATTGGGTTTCAGTCATATAATGTTCCATCACCTGTCCCTTCTCCAGTGCACATTCCCCACAACCATTGGCCCTAGTTTCACTCCTGCTCCCGCCCCAATGCCTCTATAGCCGCACTTCTCTCTGTCCTTCTCTCTCCCTCTCCTCCTCTCTATCCTCTCTCTCCTTTCACTCCCTCTCTCACATTCTCTCTCCCTCTCTCCCTCCCTCCCCTCTCCCTCTCTCTCTATCTTCTCTCCCTTTCACTCCCTCTCTCTCCACATTCTCTCTCCCTCTTCCCTCCCTCCCTCCCTCTCTCTCTGTCCTCTCTCTCTCTCCTCCCTCTCTCTCTCTCTCTCTCCCTCTCTCTCTCGCATTCTCTCTCCCCTCTTCCTCCCCTCCCCACCTCTCTCTCTCTTTGCATTATGGTTTGCAATACAGATAGTGAAAGGTTATCTTGTATATCTCTTTACCTATTTTCAACAGTCAGTTCTTGTCCAGAGGGATCATTTCTAACTTTTAATAACTTTTTCACAGTAATGAATTTTATTCAACAAGACAGATGGCAAAATATTATTTTGGGAGGGATTTTCCAAGCATTTCTCAGAGGCGCCTTTTCCTCAGGCCCCTCTGAGCAATTCTTGGTCGGCGCATTGTGGTACAATGCCCTGAATGTCCAGCCTGCTGCCATGGACTATCCAGGCCCCTAGGAAGCAGGATCAGGGGGACCAGGATCACACCCTGCAGTGTTTGGGGATTCAGTGTGCCAGGGATTGACCTGGGCTCTGACATTTGCAATATCCTAAGTCTCTCTGCAGTGTCTTAGATGCAGGGCCCTCCTGCTGCTGTGGAGTCCGCCCAGGTCTGCCCACTCCCTTGGTATTACTGGCTGGTTCCTCTCTAGGTTCTAACCTGATCCATGATTCGGACGTGATTGGTTTTCCATTGACTTGGGTTGATTTCACTATGATATATTTTTCATGTATGTATTTTTTGTTTTTGTTTCTGGGTCATATCTGGGTCATATATGGCCTTTACCCATCTATAGATTTTCCTTGTGATGGGAAATCTAAGCGATAAAGCAGTTAAATGAGTTTCCTGGACGTCAGTAACAGAACTATTTAGTGTGCAAGGCCTCATGTATTTTAGCTCTTTAGTGATAAAATAATCATGCTACTTCTGGAAGTGCACGCACCACCTTCTTGAGTGCTACACGGGGTTGTATCGCTTCATGGACAGATGTTATTAAAAAGTCCATTTTTTTAACATATGGGAAATAGAGCCTCAGGGAAGGGACAGGGTTTCCCTCAGTTTGGTAGTGAATGAAGCTGCATGAAAGACCCAAACAAACCCTCTTACTTTTTTGCCCACTTCGTCCTGATACAGTGACTTCTCTTCTACACTAGGCGGCAGCACTGCACTTTGGAAAGTGTAGCTTGAGGATGTATAGACTCTTCCATTTGAAAAGATGTCTCTAGAATTTGTCTTAACTAATTTTATTTGAGAAATATGCCTACTGGGCTAGAAAGACAGTGCAGGGGTTAAGGCTTTGCACACGGCCAACCCTGGTTTGGCCCCTCAGTACTGGCAGGAGTGACCCTTGAGCACAGAGCTAGGAGTAAGTCGGAGTTCAGATGGTTGTAGTCCCCCAAATATATTCACATACACTTCCACACTCTCCTTGATGCTTGGTTAGAAATGGGTGTTATAAAGAAGTTGATAAAGGCAGAAAGTATGAGCTGGAGCTATGGCATGGATTTGGGGCACAAGAGGAACAGTTTGTACAGAAACGCTCAAACCCACAATCAGGCAGTTTAGCCTTTCTCAACGTTGAAAGGGAAATCCAAGGCATTGACCTTGAATGGACTGATTAGAATATTTTCAATTGCTATATATTTTGGGATCCATGTGAACCAAGACCTGCACGGCAAGCCTGGCAAGCTGCCCGTGTCTATTTGATATGCCAAATACCAGTAACAATTATGTTAGGTCATTCCTATGACCTAATATAATGGTTTGAGGCTCTTTATGTTCCTGGAGTGAGCAGATGCCCTTGGGCTCTACTAGCATGAGGCAGGACTTATGGAGATGTTACTGGAGCCCACTCGAGCAAATTGATGATTAACGGGAAGATAGTGATGTGAACCAATATTTTAGAGCTAGTAGTATTTTATTTGTTGGTTATATTAGTATATGAGGTCTTGGCATTTCTAGTCATCAGCCTCAGCCAAAATCCTAATAAAGCTCCTTTTGCAAACTCTGTGATTCTCAGTAGGAGCAGAGGTCAGATGAATCAGCATTGTTTGAGGCGCGGGGAGCTTTGTCAAATTCACCAAACGAACACACAGTGCTGAACACAGTGCACACGCGCTCACGCCACCTGCAGTTTCACGTAATAAATTCTAGAAAGGGTTTAAAAAAATCAATGCGTTTGAAAAGCTTTTCAGAAATGTAAAATCTCGAAACAGAAGTGCCAACTTTGCAGTGGGCCCCAGTCATCCTCGCGTGGGACAATAGACTTTTGCCTTTAACAGCCGCTTTTTTTTTTATGGAATTCTATTTTATTTTATTTTTTTTTAAGTATTTTATTATACCACCGTGAGATATACAAATAAAAAGATATACAATTAAAAAGTTCATGTTTGGGTTTTGGTCATAAAGTGTTCCAGCACCCGCCCCTCCACCAGTGCCCATCTCCCACCACCAACATCCCCGGTTCCCTCCCCCTTCCCCAGCCCACCTCCATGGCAGGTTCTTTATTTTTTTCCCCTTTCTCTCTCTTTCTCTTTTCCTTCCCCCCAGACTATGGATTACAGAACATACATTAAAAGGTTGTCATGTGTATCCCCCTGCCTCTATTTAATTAACAGCATCTTCTTGGTAGAAACTCTGGGACTGAGCAGCCGGTAGGTGTGTGCCTGCCTGTCCTGGTTCGTGTTTCTCTCCCTCATCCCAGCCTTGGAGCTGCCAGGTGTGCCTCAGACAAAGCTTGCAATGCCAGTGACCCATGTTCATGGTTCTGCAGGCCTTGATTCACCTACCTGCTTCCTCTGTGTTCCCAGGACCTTTCGCTTTGCCTCGTTCCCGGAATACCTGGTGGTGCAGATTAAGAAGTTCACTTTTCGGCCTTGACTGGGTCCCCAAAAAGTTTGGTAGGTATCTTTTGCATGGTTTTGCTTACCATGTTCGCCTCGGGCCCGTTCAGCAATACGGCATGAGGAAGAGCTTCTGTGGCAGGCTGCCAGAAATAGCCGTATTTTATCCACCCTGTTTTGTCCCCAAAACTTTATTGCACCTTTGTCTTACATCAAAATATCTTAAGCATTGGGGCTGGAGCCATAGTACAGTGGGTAGGGCATTCACCTTGCATGCGACGACTGGGTTTGATCCCTGGCATCCCATATGGTCCCTGAGCATCACCCGAGTAATTCCTGAGTGCAGAAACAGGGGTAAGCCCCTGAGCATTGGGTGTAACCCCAAAAGCAAAAAAAAAAAAAAAAAAAAATCAACAGTAAAAATGCTCACCTCATGTTCACCTCTAGAATAACCAGATTCGATCAAATAAACAGTATTTCCCTACTCTTCATTTACTTTCACTGTATCACTGTATCATGTCTTCCTGTTTACCATCGATTTGCTCGAGCAGGCACCAGTAACATCTCCATATGTCCTGTCTCATGCTAGTAGAGCCCAAGGGCTCTGCTCTCAGCGATTCCTCCTACAGGTTCAGGGGGACTCTACGGGATGCCGGGATCTAACCCTGGTCATCCTGTGCAAGGCAAACTCCCTCCCCGCTGTACTATCGCTCCAGCCTACTTCCTACTCTTTTTTTTTTTTTTTTTTGCTTTTTGGGGTCACACCCGGCAATGCTCAGGGGTTTCTCCTGGCTCTGCACTCAGGAATTACTCCTGGCGGTGCTCGGGGGACCATATGGGTGCCGGGAATCGAACCCGGGCCGGCACAAGCCGCGCCGCGTGCAAGGCAAACGCCCTACCGCGCTGGGCTATTGCTCCGGCCCCCTACTTCCTACTCTTTAATGAGCACAGACAGTGTTTACCCAGGATCTTAGACAATGCACCAGGCGGCAGATCTGGGTGGGTTCTGAGACTATTTCTCAGAGCACCTCAGGCCGCTTCTCTGGGGCCACAAACCTCCCTGTGAGGTCCCAGTAACTAAAGGGACCCCCTCAGCACCTCGGCCCCGACTTCAGCTGGCGCAGCTGATGACATTCACTTAAGTCATACAAACTTCATGAATAATAAATGAGTGCAGTAAAAAGATGTGATTTTAGCTGAATTGGGCTTTGTTACTAAATTTAAAGGCCCTTGACCAAGAGGTTCTTTCTGGACAGTGTGTAAGGACAGTTTCTTCACTGTCAAGTTTCTGGCCTGCCTTCAAAGGGCATGGAAGGAGCCGAGACTTGGCGGTCTGTGGGTTCACAAGTTCCTCAGACTCTGGCTAGTTTTTTAAAGGTTTGTTTCTTTTGCTTTTTTAGCACTCCCCACTCCTCCCTGCCAAAAAAGAAAAGAGAAAAGAAAACAAACCACTTGAATTTTTTAAATTTTGGTTTGTGTTTTGGGCCACACTTGGCAGTGCTCAGGGGTAACTCCTGGCGTTATACTCAGAAATTATTCCTGGCGGTGCCCAGCGGTTCGATAGTGGGTGCTGGTGATTGAATCTGGGTCAGCCGTGTGCAAGGCAAGTGCCCTACCCGCTATACTATTCCTCTGGCCCCCACTTGAATCTTCCTGGTGGTGATGAAGCATTCTTCTGCCCCTCGGAGGGGCAGGTAAGGAGGAGAATGGAAACTGGCCCCAGTGACTTCCCAGAAGCCAACGGCTCTCACACTAGTACAGCCCTCGATGACCTTGTGCTGTTCTGTGGACCTAGATGCACTCTGCAGTAGATCTTTGCTCTTGCTGGTGGGAGAATCCTGTGGGCAAGGTAGGATGCAGACAGGATGCTGGTCACTTGTTATGTTTTCTGCTCATCTGAGAGAAAACCGTTCTTGTTCTAAAGGATCAAAAAGTTCAGATCAGATTTCATAGACTTGCTGGATTTTAAAAAGGTGCCCTAAAGCTTTCTTTAATGAATTTGGATTTTTTCTCTTGAGAATTAATGATATTATATTGGGGGTGCTCAGGAGACCTGGGGGCTACTCCTTACGACTCTTGTCCCAGCTGTGTGGTGCCAGTGCTGGGGACCTGGCGATGGCAGCGCTGCTCAGGTCCAGAGCTTCCGTGGACCACCAGAGCCACACCTGTGTGTGGTCCTACAGTGCCGGGTCTGAACTTGGGGTTGTGTGCATGCCAGGTGTTTGTGTGTGTGCCAGGCCTTTGAGGTATCACTCCAGTCCCAAAATGATATTAGTATTGCTGGTCACACAGTATTTATGCTGTCTTCTGAGATATGGGTAGCTTTGGATGTTTTGGTTTTTTTTCCCACACCTCATGGAACTCGGTACAGTGCAGTGCTAGAGATCCAATCCTGGAGCCTTAGCAACAAAGCGCGTCCTCCATCTCTTACATGACCTCCCTAGCTGCATCTCTTAGATGAGCTTCCTAGCTCCATCTCTTAGACTAACCCCCTAGCCTCTAGCTTATTTTTTAAAATTAGTTCTTTAGATTATATTTTATAATAGAATCGCGGGCTGGCGCCTAGTTGGTAGTTTCAGGCTCAGTGTGTGGTCCCAACACATCTATTCTATACCAGATTTGAACCTATTTTCCATTATGATGACATCTGAATAGACATCATGCTAAATCCCAGGCTCTTAGAGCGATCACTTTCCAAGCAAGTCAGCACAATAACTGAATTAAGTTATAAAGCATAGCCCCCACGACTCCAGATTCAGCTGCTATCACTGTTTATATCCTTAACTAACAATGATTACAGGGACTGTTGTGATCTGAGAAAAGGCATAAACTCAGGGTCACAGAAGCCGAGCCGGGAGAGGTGGTGATGTAAGTAAAAGAAGAAGACGGGGAATGTGGAACGTGTGGCAGGCTCTGTTGGGCCACTTGGGCTTCCCCACTTTGGATAAAGACACGAGTTAGATAAAACGTTTTGCTGATAAATAAATCAGAAGATGTGCAGGGCCGTGGGGGATCTTAGCCTGGCACAGAGGGTGAAGACTATCACGAGCGGGCACAGAGCTTTGGCCGCAGGCATTGTCACTTTATGAGACTATACTTCAGTTTTCGGATTTTCAAAATAAGTGCATTGTCTGTAATTTGACTTAAAAATGAAAAATTCTGGTTAAAAATTAGAGTTTGTTGCCAATATGGCAGCTGTATCACAGAAAGCTGTTCGTCTACAAATGGTGTCCGGACTCCAGTTTGCAGCCCTTGGTTTGTTCTTGGGCTGTGTGAAGTTCTGCCACCTTCATACTGTCCCCAGGTCTCCACACAGATCTCCTCCTTGCCCGTGAGTGAGCCCAGAGTCCAGGATAAATGAGGGAGCCGAAAAGCATCCCTAAGCTCTGACACGTCAAGTTGTTGGGGCTGATTTTAGGAGGTGAGGGTAGAGTCTGGGGAATTTAATCTCTCTCGTTTTGCAGATGTTTCTGTTGATATGCCGGACCTACTTGACATCAGCCATCTCCGAGCCAGGGGTTTACAACCAGGAGAAGAAGAACTCCCAGACATCAGTCCCCGGTCCTCATTCCTGACGACCCAAAAGGTACCATCTCCTGCCAGGGTCGGGTTCCTGGTGTCCCTCCATGTCCACTTTTTCTCTGTTGGAAGTCACCTCTCTGCCGCCACTCTCCCTGTCGGTTGTCTTTCTGTGTTGTAGCCTGTTGTTGTATGTACACGGACAGGAGGCCTGGCTGTCCCCCACAACCAAACCTTTCCTTGTGTAGCCGCACAGACACAGGGCGAGTTGTTGAAACAGACCCCTGGAAATCCCTGCAGAGGGCAGCATTTCTCCAGAAAGTTCTTAGGTTCAGTTGCTTGGTCTCCTGCTGCTCCCCTCCCCTCCCACTGTAGCTTCTTCCGCCCTGCCCCAGTGGGCCTGCAGGGAGGAGAACGGCGTGTAAAAGGGAGGAGTAGGCGCTTAGCCCGAGGGAGCTGTCATTTCGGAGGAGAGTATCTTTGGACATCCAGAAGGGGAAATGCAACCATGTGCTAGTTTTTAAAAAATCTTGCCTACGTCTCACCTCCCCAATGTTCTCGCTGTTCCTTAATGGAGAGCTTGGTGTTTCGCTTCACACGCGATTACCAAACTAGGCCTTGTTAAGATTTCTCAAAGTTCTGTGCATGATGGCAGTCATATTTTTATTACTTCCATTTTACTTTTTCCGAGGCTATATCAGCTTTCAAGTGTGTAATGTTGTAGTTTTGAGGGCACAGTGTTGCCACATCAAACCCTCCAAGGAGGTGGCGGCGTTTCTCTACCATCCATCGGACACTTTCTCCCAGATCCTTGGTAGCCTCAGTTCTTTTTCTTTTTTTCTTTTTGATGATAAAAAGTTTTAAAAAAGATAAATTGTTTTATTTTATTACCTGAGAAGGAATTTTTTAGTTTAACTGATATCATACTTGAAAGAATTTAGTTTTTATGTTGGTACATAATTAGAGTCAGTGTGTGTTAGTAAAAATAATAAAAATTGAAAGCATAATTATACTTTGGATAGAACTTAAGGTAATAATATTCTGACTACCATGATAAATTCTATTCCATTTTTCTTTATTTAAAATTTTTTGTTGATTAATTTTTTAATTGAATCACCACGAGATACACAGTTACAAAGTTGTTCATGATTGGGTTTCAGCCATACAATGTTCTTCACCAGTGCACATTTCCCACCACCAGTGTCCCCAGGGTGACTTCAATTCTGTGGTCAGAGTCTAAGGGTCTGCTTGTATTGGACATTGTCTGTTCCTCGCTTTGTCCTTTAATATAGCACCTGTCAGTGAGATCATCTGTCTTTGTCTTTCACCTCTGAGTTGCTTTGCTTATAGCAGTCCCTTCTCATACCAGCCATGTTAGAGCAAATGCCAAGATTTTATCTTTTCTAATAGCTAAGTTGTAGAGGAATACTCACATTTTTTCTCTCTTTTCTGGGGGCGGAGAGGAACACACCTAGCAGGGCTGGGGATTAGTCTCGGTCTGCCCTCAGGGCTCACTCCTGGTGGGGCTCGGGGAAACAAATGGGGTGCTGGGGATTGAGCTTAGGTTGGCCACATGCAAGGTCAGTGTCCTATCCACTGTACTATTGTTCCTGCCTGGAATACTTAACTTTTTTAAAGGAAAAGGATATGAAAAATAACCCCAACGAACTATAATTGCCTTACCTTAGTGGGTGCAAAGCTTAATCATTCTGATGACATCAGGTTCCTCTGGCTTCTCTGTGAGTTATTCACACTCCTATTGAAAGTGAGTCAGGCAAATTAGTAGTGATTGGACATACTGAGTCTGTCCATGAAAGGCTCCCATCAGTTGAGCCTAGGTCAGTATTATTCCCAGGGCCACCCCTTTTTGACTTTCTTTCCATCCAGTGCCCCCCAATCCATCCTTGTTAGCTCCTCAGTCTCATGCTGTGGATCTCCATTTACGTGATTTTTTTACCCGTGTCACCCCCTATACTATCCTGAGCTCATGATGGGAACCATATAGGGAGTTTGGATTGAGAAATGCTCTTCTAACGTGCATGCTCAGGTGCAAGGAAGGGTGAAGCAGATTCAGGTGGACCGAGATCCACATCAGTGTTTCACTGATCAATGCTTTAATTTGGAAGCCAGTGCTGAGCTATAGGGTCTGAGGGGTGGAGAGTAAACCTCAGCGGGAAGCCTGTTCTAAAGTGGATGTGCTATCGGTGGCTCATGAAAGAAATCAGCAGAGGAACATCAGAGGAATACAAGCTGTTTCTGTCTTTCAGCACTGCACCAGCATTCTCTGGTTTTCCTGACAGAATCTGGTTTTCTTGACAGAATCTTTCCTGACAGAATCTTTAGTTTACACTTATACAGGTTCTCAGAAGCAGGAGAAAGAAATGAAGAACTCATTAAGTCATTAATTAGAGCATCTTACTTTATCTGAGTGCTGGGAACCTGGCGTGAGCCCTCCCGATTCTATCAGGACTGTGTTGTGCAGCATGGGGTGGTCTCTGTGGGCAGTGGTGGATCTGACGGCGATGGGGGGTCTCCAAGGGTGGAGAAGTTAGGGCGGTCCTGAGAGGATTCTTTTTCTTTCTCCAAAACTTTTCGCCATGGTTTAGTCTCATTTTATGCCCTGTCCCTTAATTTTCAGATCGCTTGATGAACCAATTGATAGACCGTATGTATCTTTCAATTTTTCCTCTGTGTTGTACCAATTATTGGTCTGTCACGTTTATCTGTGGGAGTTCATGAAAAGAGCATGTGTGTGTGTGTGTGTGTGTGTGTGTGTGTGTGTGTGTGTGTGTGTGTGTGTGTCTTGTCTTGGGTCATGATTATTTTTGTCTTCAAGTGTCAGCTAGCAGCAAAGCAGTGACATGGTCACCAGCTGGCCCTGTGCCCCACCCAGCAGAGGGAGACAGCCAATCCTGGCTGGAATCTTGACCGTTTATGATATGGTCTGATGTGGCCATTGATGGTGTGATCTGAACTAGAATTTTTAATGCAAAAGCGGATTTTTCCGTTCTTGTGGGTTCTTGAGATTGATATGAATAAATTACATACAAATCTCATCAGGCAAGAGAGAGTTTATTATACAGGTGATTTCAGGTCCCTCCCCGGATGTCTCGCCCCACTAATCTCTGTGAACGACATCCTGTGGCGTCCCACGCAGTCTGCTCCCCCCTCCCGTATGATGGTCAGGTCCGTCTCCATGCTGCTCTATCTCATGTGCGCTCTCCCGCCTCCAGCCTCTGCCACATGCTCGTGGGCAAGATCCCTGGGCTCCATTCTGCCGCTGGGCCTCCCAACTCTACCCCAGTGGTCCTTGTTGTCCTGTCCCGGCTTTGCTTAGTCTCTGGCCTGCCCTGTGCACGTGAGACTCCTGAGCTCAGTAACTGGCCATTACCTGAGTCTAAGCTATCCTGGGGACCGAGCCTGGCCTGTGATTCCACACACCTGGCCTTGAGGTGCCGTTTGTTCCTAGCTCCTGTTCTAAGCTTACGCAGGCCTACCTGCCTGAAGGGCCAGTGGAGAGACAGCGGTGAGTCCTACCAGTTTCTGGTTCTGGGAGAGATGGAGGAGAGCCCGCTTCGGAGGCTGGTGGAAGATGGAAGGGATCCAGCCTCCTGCCTCTCTCTCTCTCGCCTGTATCTCCTCTGGTTTTGTTTTTTTGCTAGGGGTCTTGCATCCATTACGACTCCACTCCTCAGTCAGCCCCTTCTACATTCTTATTGGCTACCTGTCCTAGAGGCGGAGATTTAAAGCTACCCTCCACACCACAATCTGCTGCGACAGAATCATTTACTTAGCTTCTCTGAGCCTTGGTTCCTCATGTTGCTGTGTAACGGTTTGTGTACAGCTTCGCCTCTGCTCTCCCTGCACTCTGTTGGTGTAAGAAATGCCTTATCTTTTTTTTTGGAGGGTGTTGAACACTTTAATGATACTGAGGAGCAGTAATAACTCCTCCAGAAAATAAGCATTAACACTACTATAAACATGTAGTGTTTGCCTTAACTACAAACAACCAAAAATTTAAAAAAATTTTATTGTGTCACCGTGCGATTTGCAATTAAAAAGATGATTGGGTTTCAGTTATACATTTTTCCAGCACCCATCCCTCCACCAGTGCCCTATTCCCACTACCAATATCCCCAAGTTCCCTCCCCCTCCTCCAGCCTGCCTATTCCTTTTCCTCTCTCTCTCTCTCTCTCTCTCTCTCTCTCTCTCTCTCTCTCTCTCTCTCTCTTACACATTGTGGCTTGCCCTCTAGACATTTAGGAATTATCATGTAAATCCCTTTGTGTACATTCAATGTTCAGTTCTAGTGTGGTGTTAACAAGAATCTTTTTACTTTTTCAACAAATTTTAATTTTTTTTCCTTTTTTTATTGAAACACTGTGATTTACAAAGTAAAAAGGTTTTCATAATACTGTTGATAGAAAGATTCATACTTCCAACACCACTCCCACCACCAGTGTGTTCCCACCACCAAAGACCCTCATTTCCCACCCACCCCCATCCCCATGCCTGCTCCATCAGCTGGCACTGATTGTATTTACTGTTAACGGCATACATGGCAATGTTATTGATAAATCCATTTTCTTCCTGATTGTTGGATATGGGAGAATATGGCCAAACTCTGTTCTTGAATTTACTATCTGCGTTCCTAGAACATAGTTGGTTTATCTTGATGCATTGTCTAGTGGTGGACAAGTTAGCAACAGAAGCAGGTAGCTCAGCAGGTAACCAGGGAAGCATCCAGAGGGACGGTCCTTTGAGTATCCCCTTCTGGGAATAAGGCAAAAGATGACTGGGCCATAAATCCTAATTTATGATTCAGAGCAGAAAAGAAAGACCCAGACAAACCTATTACCTGGGTGGAATCAGCGACAGGGGCCACCAGAACAATTAATAAATCAGTTAATGTCTATATGGAACTTAGAACAGAATGTTCAGAACACAGAAATTACTCACAACTGGGGGCTTATTGCTAATCGCCTCTCTCTGCCCCTCCGCTGGGTGAGTTGTGATAACCAATCAAAACACTCCATTGATAACCAATCAAAACACTCCATTCTTATGCCCTTCTTCACTTTGTCTCACCATTACTCTGATTGCCAGATAAATTTCTGTAAAATCGTTCTAATCTCCCTATTCGGGGCTGCAGTTTCAGGTGACCACCTGGCTGTGGTTTATCCAAATGCTAGTGAAGAAAATCTTCTTGCTTTCTTGCTCAAGAAGATCTTGGCTTGATTGATTAAGCAAACTCCATTAGAACAATGTCCCTCCTGTAGGAGGGACAGTATTGCTTTCCTTCTTTTTTCCTGCCACCGAGCGGTGTCTTACTATTGTGAGTGCAGTGGCTGGTTAGTTTGGCCACTGCAGCTGCTGGACATATAGGACACGTGACTGATAGGACATGGGGTTGTCAATGAATACAGCATAGGTTAAAGTTTCTTTTGAATCATTTTAATTTTAATTTTTATTATAATTTTTTTTTTTTTTTTTGCTTTTTGGGTCACACCTGAGACGCTCAGGGATTACTCCTGGTTCTGAACTCAGGAATTACTCCTGGCGGTGCTTGGGGGACCATATGGGATGCCAGGGATCGAACATGGGTCGGCCATGTGAAAAGCTAAACACGCTACCCACTGTTCTATCACTTTGGTATATGAAATCGGTCCCTAATTTCATTATCCTTGTAATTCGTGGGTGTTGATGAAAAGATCAAAAAAGTCCTTTATAGTGTTTATGTGTTAATTAGAAGGAAGTGGCGCTATTTTAACAATTAGCTCTCTAGATCTTTTATCCTTCTGGAGATTAATATATTTATTTCCTTATTTATTGGTTTTTGGGCCACACCCAGCTGCACATAGGGCTTCCTCCTAGCTCTGCGGGCTGACTACTGGACCATATAGGCTACAAACGAGACTGACTGTGTGCAAGCAAGCAACCACCCCTGTCTGCTGTACTATTGCTCCAGCTTCAGTATCTTTTGGTTTTGTTTTGAGGCCACATATGGTGTTGCTCGGGCTTCTCCAGGCTCTGTGCCCAGGGACCATGCCTGACAGGGCTTGGGAACCCTAAGTAGTGTCAGGGATTGTACCTGGGCCAGCAGCATGTAAGACAGGCTTCCTTCTTCCTCCCTGTAGTATCTCTCTGTTACCCTACTGCTGGAGGTAAAATACCAACTTGGAATTTAAGTA